>CAAKMY010035089.1:0-15545 GCA_901111285.1 Corrigiola litoralis | reverse complement strand
CCCAACAACCCTACTCCTCCTCCCCCTCCGCCCCTCCCTACGGCAAACCCGACAAACCCCCCAAGGAAAACAAACCCTCCGCCCCGCCCGGCCCAACTTACCCAGCCGGATACCCATCAGGCCCAACAGGGTACCCGCCAGGGGGGGCCAGCCCGTTTGCGTCCCTCCTGCCTTCGACGTTCCCCCCGGGGACGGACCCGAGTGTCGTGGCGTGTTTCCAGGTGGCGGACCAGGATGGGAGCGGCTTGATTGATGACAAGGAGCTGCAGAGGGCCTTGTCCAGCTATAATCAGAGTTTTAGCCTCAGGACTGTCCATTTGCTTATGTACACCTTTACCAACTCCTCCGCTCGTAAAATCGGTCCGTCCCCCTAATAAAGTCTTCTATCAGACCGTCTTTTTTTTTTAGAGTCTTTTTTTGGTCATCTTATGTTACTGTAGTTGCTTTTTGGCTTGAAAGGGCCCTTTTTGAGGAGTGTTGTTAGCTCATTGAGACGGTCTAATTTTAAATTGAAATTAGGCGATCTTAGGGTAGTCGCTTTTTAGCTTAAATTTGTTACTTTTTGGAGGACTGTTAGTAAAAAGCGATTATTACTTGGCTCATCAAGTCTCGTGTGAGACCGTCTAATTTAGGTGATTTTACGTTACCATAGTTGCTTTCTTTAGCTTGAATTGGTCACTTTTTTGAGGAGTGTTAGTAAAAAGCGATTATTACTTGGCTCATCAAGTCTCGTGTGAGACCGTCTAATTTAGGTGATTTTACGTTACCGTAGTTGTTTTTAGCTAAATTGGTCACTTTTTCGAGGAGTGCTAGTAAAAAGCGATTATTGGTTGGCTCATCAAGTCTAGTATGTGACCGTATAATTTTAAGTTAGTATTGGCAATCTTACTTTACCGTAGTTGCTTTTTAGTTTAAATTGGTCACTCTTTTGAGGAGGGTTAGTAAAAAGCGATTATTACTTAGCTCATGAAGTTTCGTGTGAGGCAGTAATGTTAAATTGAGATAAAGCGATCTTAGGGTGGTCACCTTTTTGTTTAAATTTATCACTTTTTGGAGGAGTGTTATCAAAAAGCGATTATTACTTAGCTCATGAAGTCTCGTTTGAGACCGTCTAGTTTTAAGTCAAATTTAGGCTACCACACTGCAGTTGCTTTTTAGCTTGAATTGTTGACGTTTTTGAGGTGTGTTAGTAAAAAGAGATTATTACTTAGCTCATGAAGTCTTGTATGAGACGGTCTGACTATACAGTATTGTGAGACTGTACGAGCTTTTAAAATAAATATGTGAGGTTTAGAAGCTCATGTTAAATTCTAAAAGCTCATAGATTATTGTTAAATGCTCGTGTTTTTGTTTTGAAAGCTCTTTTGCTTGTAATTTTGTACTAGAGTGTTTGTGCTTATTTTAATAGACTTGCCCCTTGCAAAATGTAAATGGAGGGCTATCAAAGAGTACCCCATTGTAGCCAAAGAGAGCCCCTCCGTTTTATCGCTGTAGAATGAGGGGAAGCAAAGAGTGCCCTATTGTACATACTCTTACTGGTTCTTGAGGATGGTTTTGTGATTTGGAAAATGATTTGTTTTGTTGGCTTGCTTAAGTTTGGAAAGATATAGTGAAACACATGTGGAGGAATTGGTATCGTCATAATTGTATTATTACACCTCGGTAGGTTTTTGTACATCTTGGTCTTTGTAGGTTATTCGTATTGGTTATCAATGGTGTTTCTGCAAGAATGCCATTATTTTTTTTGGTGAAATTTGCAAGCCATTAATTTTAAGTCTTCTTTTTGAGGAGTGTTAGTAAAAAAAGGATTATTTTAGCTAGACTCGGTCTGATTTTAAGTGCTTTTAATAATTTGCGATTTCCTAGTTTTTCTTTTATATGAAGAGAAAGCACAAAGTCGCAGGTGAAAATCGAACCAATGTGTGAGACAGAACCTCGCTCTCGCTCGTTTTAGAGGTCTTGTAGTTCTGTTGTGGACATAGATATAATATAAGGTGGCGGTTTGTGTATTTCTATTTAAGTTTTAGCAATTGACTTGATTTGATTATTTAACAGGTGCTAGGTGGGGTTCAGTTAATACTTTTTTGTTTTCGTTATGGTACATATGAAACATGAGCTTTCAAAATTTGTTTGAACTTTTTTCAAATCTGAAAAGCCACCTTTTTATCTTAAAAACTCATTTTTATTATATTGAAAGCTCATATGTGTCCGATCATAATGTAGGTGGACTGCGTTTACTCATTCGGTTTTCGTTTTAATTAATGGGAGATTATCATTTTGTGTAAAATGACGGGGATGCTTATGTTTGCTTGTATAGTACTAGTATCAGTTTTTTGCAAGATTGCCTTTAGTTTTAAGTTACATTCGGGAGTTTATTTAGTGCTTTGGTGAAAATTTTAAGTCTATTCCCAGTGGTCTATGGTATTTTCTTTACGGAGGTAATCTCTCTTCTTCTTGGAGAGGCTAGCATGAGAGCATTACATCCCTTCTTTCTTTCTGTGTACCCAATGATATTGTTAGTTGACACCAAAAACTAGATAGGTATGGAGTGTCAAGCTCCTCTGATATTCATTTGACGCCCATCCTTGTTATTGCTATAATTTTGAGCTTGTTTCTGCCAGTTTGATGGAGGAAGGACGCGTTGTCTAGGATTCTAGGAATGCTGAAGCAAGTCATTTTACTATCAAGCATGAGAGCATTAGTATCTTGGAGGGTCTTCTCTCTACTGGCTTAGTTCCTCTCTACTTTTCTTGGATGTGTTATTATTCAAGGATTTAGGGTGGAAGTCTTGAATAAACCTCTAAAATAAACCTATAGAACTATCCATAGATAATTAAATTACTCTGGATATATGTATTAGACTATTGGTAGTAGAGCATTTCTGCCTACATGTTGAAAAGTTCTATCTATAGAATTCTGTTTTTTTAAGGGTCGACCTTATGATTTTTTTGGGAGTCAGCGATATCACGTTAGTATCAGAGGAAAAAGGAGGATGAGAATGGTCTACTCTTTGAGACAAATTAGGACTGACATTAGTTGATGCGAGCAAAAGTACCGAAATCTATCTTTCAGGTTTATTCTTAGGATTGGAACTGGGTTGTAGAATTTAACATTGGAGATTTATCACAATAGCAGTGGACTTGATCAAGGTTTCTCATGTGACCAAGAAAGTCCGATTCTCTTAGTAATTGTAAGTTTGTTTTGATACCCTTGTGTTAGTCCAGCATGTCCATTGGCAGATGTTTACCTCCAGAGAGGACCCTATTGGACACCCTCTCTATTGCCTTTGAGAGGCTTCTGTGAGGGTAGACGATCCATTATTTTTGTGTAACCTATTGTATCCTGTAGCTGAAGTTGCTGTCCTTAAACTAGGAAACTTGAAGTGTTTCGAGCTTTTCTCTGAACTTCGTTTGACTCACTTTTTTTAATTTATTCTAGTTTTGAGCTTGTTTTTGCCTGTCGTATGGAGGAAGGATGCATTATAGAGGAGGATCCATTGCCAATCTTTTAACTTTGATTTTGACTGTAGCTCTGTGATCTTTGCAGGTCCAAAGGAATTTACTTCTCTGTTCTACAGTCTGCAATCCTGGAGGGTAAGGCAATCCTAAGCTATGTGATACCTTTTAGTACATGATGAATTAATTGCTTTTATATGGTCTTTGTTTTTTATTTTTTTATCTCAAAAGGTTGATCAGCTTTATTTTGCCATCTTTCAGGAAATATTTGAGAGGTTTGATCGAGACAGGAGCGGCAAGATAGATACTTCAGAGCTGCGTGATGCACTGTTTAACCTTGGATTTGCAGTCTCTCCTGTAGTATTGGATTTACTTGTCTCTAAGTTTGATAAGACTGGGGGAAAGAGCAAGGCTATTGAATATGATAACTTCATTGAGTAAGTTTTCGGCTTTGATTCTCGTGTGCTGCTTTGCTTTATTTTATGTCAAGACATGCTTGAAGCAACTTCCAACCACGCACTTAGCTTTTGGGTTGTCCAAGATAAGCTTTCTGCAAGCAATTCTGATGCATATTTTTATTCGGTGTTTCAGGTGCTGCCTCACAGTCAAGGTTAGCCTCTTTTCCTGTTATGTTTTCTGTTGCCTATATTTTGTTCCTTCTTGGAATTATCTGAATGCAGTTTTTCTCTGGCAGCTTAAATGCAATCATACTATGTATACATATGTTTATGGGCTGAAACCTATGACATGGAGCTCTCCTGCATTCATCCCCCATGCCCTTTTTTTTCCCATGCTATTACCCGTCCATTGCGCTTGCATGATTGCGTCTACTTTTGTTTGTCAAACATTCTCCTCTTTAGTGCTCACCATGTACACCAGTTGTCTGGATGTTATTTAAGTATCGTTCGAATGATCTCACCTCCTGGCTTTTTTTTATGGGGGTTGGGCATACGGCGTGCTTAAGGTGTTTTTTGCTGCCAAATACCTATACTTATAAAAAAACTTATTTGCATTTGTCTGAATTTTTTTTTATACTTAACACACAGTCGATATGCCAAATGAACTCGCAAGTGTTACCTGAATCTTCTCTTTAACACATTATAGGAACTGCAATTATAATTTCAGTTTGCAGATAGAGATTTTAATTTTTAAGCAAGGGTTCTTCTTTTTTCTTTTTTCGGGAATTTGGAGGGAGATGATAAATGCGCTGGAAAAGAGTTGGTTTTGAATTTCCACTTTGCATACATATATATCAGTAATTCCATTGGGGTTGGGGGAGGGTAGTTGTTACTTGTTGGGGGAGGTAGGGAAGCAGGGTAGGTTGAAGCAGCATTTCCTAGCTATAGTCTTCCTTGATTAGGTAGTTGTTCATATTGGTCAGTTTCTACATGAATGATTTGTTTTCGTAAGAAATACTATGGAGAAGTACTACTCTGTGACTTTTATCTAGGATTGCTGAATGAGTAGAGGAGTGCAGTAGTCATGTCTTAATTCAAACGTCTTAATTATTGCAGGGTCTGACAGAGAAATTCAAGGAGAAGGACAGGAGTTACATGGGCTCAGCGACTTTCACTTATGAGGACTTCATGCTCACCGTTCTTCCTTTTCTTGTTGCATGAAAACCAGAGATGCTTGGTGGTGGTTTTCCTGTTTGGAGTGGCTGATGTATGTAATTTTCATACTTAAATGCAACGTTGTGGTGGTTTGAATATGATTATTAGATGCAGTGTTCTGTATTCATCCCTTTTATGATCATAAGCACAGATTTACAGTAAGTTTATAATATTCTGATTTGCAATCAAAATTTCTGAGACCTTCTAAAGTGGCTCTTGTTCTAGATGTCTTTGTTAGATGCAAAGAGTATTGTACATTCATATTCTGCATTCTTCTCCGGAAAAAGCTGCTAATCACAGGTTTTGTATTTGGCAGCGCCAATTACAGTTTTGACACTGACAAATTGATGGCAGGGGAAAAAGTTACACTTAACCCTGGCATTGCTTGTGCCAATGTTATTTGTGTCATCTATTTAAAGTCGTGCCTTTGATGAGAGGAATAAGCTCTAACAGAACACTTCAGACGCAATTACATCTGGTTTCTCATCAACTATCCCAAAGGGAAGTTTTAAATTAACGAAAGTTCTTTTTTGGCCGAAAACGTAACAAACTTTGCAAACTACGGCAAAGTTTTACATAACCTAAAGTTTCCCATGCTCATGGTAGACCCACCCTACTTTAGTCGATAAAAAAGTTCTCACTTCGTTCATCCTATTGTAGCATACTCCTAGGAGACTCAAGTACTTATTTTGTGTAGTCTTGTAAGAAGAACGAACTTATGGTGAATTGCGTCCCTCACTAATCAAAGGTATAAATTAAGGCTTAAAGATGCTAAGTTTCATCTCTACGAGGACTATTAGGTGGTTTTTACAACATTGTACTATTAACCAAGTAAATCGTTGGTATGAAAGAAGCATATATGAAAACCGTATGCCGAACCTCATTATTAGGATAAAAGGGTTTTAACCAAATGGGTTATATGAATATCCCTTGTCCTCATTATTAGTATATGAAGTAGAAAAATCCATGCATCTTCCTTAATTCTCTTATCCGGTTTTAAAGTGTCAAAGATCCATGAATAAAGGTTTCAAAAGCCCAAAATTACTCGGTGAAGCAAGAACAAGTGGAAGTACATGAGACGATAGACTATCTCCTTCAACATGATGGTGCTTACTTCATCATCCTTCGCTTGTATTAATGGGAAGGAGACATAAAGTTATATACAATATGGTGATGAGATTGTCAGCCCAAACTTGCAAGAAATAGTCTCATCTGAGCTCCAGCTCTCACTTTCGTTCTTTACGTACGGGCTACGGCGCACTTGTTTATAATGGAAAATAGTTATAGAATAGTAGTATTATATGTCTTTATGGTTTGATTATGCTTAAATGTTCGATTGATTATTTCCAGTAGAAGGAATATTTGCCCCATTAAATGCATGAAAATGTATGGTGCATTCTTCGTTTGAATTAATGTTAGGTATAAATATAGTCATGTACTCATGTCACTAATTGGACTAGAATGTTTTACACTTTTACCTCATTTCACGCCAAAACTTTATAGTCAAAGATATCAGCGATGGAATACAACAATATAACTGCAAAATTCCTGTATAAGATAATCTATATTTAAGTTAAACTTACTTTGTTTTAAAGTGATCACTTTTTGAACAAAAATAGTCAAAATTTTATAATTTTAATAAAGAATGACCACAATAACTCAATTTGTTATTTGACTATCCTCTTGTTAGTTACAAGGAATTAAAAGAGATGATTTTATTTTAACTTAAATCTAGATTTAATAATTAATCGAATTAAAGTGGCCAATTCCATTAATTATTAATACATTTTGTGGGTACAAATTAATTATTGATACTGTAATAAAAGCAAACATTCTAAGCAAAAAAAGTGACTACCTTAAAACCGTCTAATTTAGACTTTAAACTTTAAACTAGATGGTCTCATACAAAAGTTTCAACTGGATAATTTGTATATAACGTGAGACTCAAAACAAACTCCACAAGACTAAATGTACATACTTAGCATCGATCGTTTGAATTTAGCTAAAGCAAAATCACCCCATGCATAAAAACATCTGCCATGCATGAAGATAATTCTTGTGCATTTTTTCTTCTCTAATTAGGCCATTAGGGAACATACTTTTTCTTCATAGTGTATACTGTAAGATATGAGTATTCTTCCCCCTTCTCTCTACCTTTTCTACAACTTTTGAGGGGCTCTTCCTTTAACAACTTAGCAAGGATCAATACCCCTTTGCTTGTATCAAAGGAAAAGAAGGCAAAAATTCCTGGATTTTAAGATCAACTTGTAATCCCTACAACTACAAGAAAACAATCTCCCTTTTTATGACCAAAATCATATATTATAATTTTGTATACTAGTTATCATATCAACCAGCCCCTCACACGCTCTCTTCAAGTTTGACGCCCTTTAATAATACTACAGTAAGCTAAACTTATTAAAACCTCATGCATCCCGTCATATTACTATAAGCATAACAATGAGCTATATATGCTATGTTTGAAGTTCTTTCTATGCATTTGCTTTAATTTTGTGGGTTTGAGAAATAAAAGCAAGAGAATCCTATAGGATAGAAAACTGAAATAGTTGGTTTATTTAAAATTTATTTTGGTACAAAGCTGGTTTGTGTTATATATGTACACATAAAGGAAAGACTTGAGCAAAAGTGTGCACTATGTTTGAGAGGGTGTGACATGACAAAATGGTAAAAAACAAAAAGACTACTACTTCTACTACTACGATCATCATCAACTGGGAAAGCTAGATCAAAGGTTTCGGAGAACCATTATGAAGGAAGAAATAAAGTTGAGCAAGAGAGCCAAGTCAAAGTTTGCGTACCTCCTGTGCCTCTCTTTTGTCTCTTGCAGCCTCATTTGGGTGTCACAAATATTTGGTTTCCCCTTTTCATTCTCTTGTATCTTCTGTAAGTTCCAAATTTGTTCTCTTTCACAAAATATGTTTAAAGGGTACTTACAATTCGTTGCTCAAACTTGGTTGACTTTCTCTATTTCTACTGTTTTGTTATGTTGTAGCTCTGTTTTTCCCCTGTTTCATGCATGACCTAAAGACTTCTGTTGCATGTTTGGCTAGTGTCAGATTCATATGAAGTAGAGAACTCGTTACTACAAGAGAAAGTTGGTGTACAAGCTGAGGGGAGTTCAAATTCTTCTCTAGTTTATAATGGTAAGTTCCCTATGTCTTTTGTGTATCAATCTTTGCTCATTGTGGTGCCTCTTCTGCAGTTTCAGTTCAGGGACTGCTTTATCAGCTATAGCTATGTTAGAAAGCCTAAAGATATCGATCTAACGTACCATTCGTCAAAGGTTCTTGGGTATAACCGAGAAAATCGAACTGGTTAAGGTTAACCGTATACCAGTATACAATTCTTCCATAACAAAACTGTAGTATTTGTGTCAAAAAGTAATCATGTCGTTGTGTTGACTCCTTCAGCCTGATCAAACCCCCCTCCCCCCTCCCTATCCACTTTTCAAATAAAATCTGAAAAGGAAATAAAGGGATAAGAGGAAAAGAGCCATTTCATCATTGATATGATCAAGCTAATAATTAAGCATGGTTTTTCCACAAATGCTTCTTTGTTTTCTAGCTGTGGTGCCATCATCATATCATTTCTTAATTAGTGAGTTTTTGTTGCTTGTCTTTTATATTATTGATCATTTGCTTATAATTTCCCTTGTCAGTCTCACTAATTATCTCTTTGACATTTGACATTGACATGAAACTAAAAGAAAACTATGTTATTCTATGTCCACTCTTACTCTTAAGAGGAGCTTTAAATTTGTCTAATGCATGCTATTATTTCTTTTTTGGTACAATATTTTTATTAATGCTATCATGATACTGATCCATCATCCATGACATCTTGGTAATACACAATTCCAACATGAACAAAATTTATATACTTTACCCTTCAAGTAGTTTATTCTTGATTTGTTGTGTGTGTGTGCACACTTGTTTTGCACAATATGTAGGCTCCTTTGCCATTAGTTTTCATCAGCTTTTGGTTGTGTACAAATGAGTTACTAGTTCCTAATCAAATACTCCGTATGTATCACAGGAACTTTGCATTGTGATAGAAGCCATTTCCGCACAGACATATGTTACATGAAAGGTGATATAAGGACAGATTCCTCTTCCTCATCAGTCTTCCTATACACCCCAACAAATCAACAAGCTTCTTTCGATTTCCCTCCAAGTTCGGTTGTACAGAGTATTGAGGACAAAGAACTACAACATGAAACTATTAAGCCGTACACCCGGAAATGGGAGACTAGCACAATGGACACAATATACAAATTGCACCTAATCTCAAAGTACAAGCCCTTGAGTTCAGAGCTACACAAATGTGAGATTTCACACGATGTCCCGGCTATCTTCTTCTCAACTGGGGGCTATACAGGCAATGTCTACCACGAATTCAACGACGGCATAATCCCTTTGTACATCACTTCACGCCACTTCAACAAAAAGGTCATATTTGTTATTCTTGAGTACCATGATTGGTGGTACATGAAATATGGCCAAATACTTTCACAACTCTCCGACTATCCTCTTATAGACTTCAGTGCTGACTCTAGGACACATTGCTTTCAAGAAGCCATAGTAGGGTTGAAGATACACAATGAGCTTACAATTGACTCATCCATCATGGAAAAGAATGAAACCGTCCTAGACTTCCAAGGCCTACTAGACCGAGCATTCAAGCCACAGATATCTGGACAAGATCACAAAAAGAAGCCGAGAGTTGTCATATTATCTAGAAGTGGCTCTAGAGCTATAACAAACGAGCACTCCTTGGTCGCATTGGCGCAGAAAATCGGCTTTAGCGTAGAAGTATTAAAGCCGAAACCAGAAACAGAACTTGCTACCCTATATAAGTCACTTAGCACTAGTGATGTTATGATAGGAGTTCATGGAGCTGCTATGACACATTTCCTCTTCCTTAGGCCTGGTTCAATGCTCATTCAAGTCATCCCCTTAGGGACTACATGGGCAGCTGAGACATATTATGGGGAACCAGCAAAAAAATATGGATTGAACTACATTGGGTACAAGATTCATCCTAGAGAGAGTTCATTATACTACAAGTATGATAAAAATGATCCTGTTTTGAGAGACCCAGAAAGTGTGAATAGGAAGGGGTGGGAGTACACTAAGAAGATATATTTAGACAATCAATATGTGACACTGGACCTCAAGAGGTTTAAGAAGATGTTGGTTCGTGCTTATGCTGAAGGCTCGGTTAGAAGCAGGAGAAGAGGCAGAGTAGCGCTTTAATTAGATTTCGACTTAATTCTCAGTTTCTCACGATACTTCTTTATTATTCAAATCTGTAAAGTCTTGTATATCCTTATTCCTCATCCACCACAAGTTGTAGAATAGTACTCCGTAGTAGACTAAAGACACACTAAAAACTTATTTACTTATTTTTGCTTTTGTATAGCAGTAATCTAAATGATCAGTTTAACCAATGAAATAAAGTTTATTTTTAGAATTTTAGATTAAAGATATGCCGTCTCTTCATATAATTTGCTCAGTCAATACCTATTGACTCGAAATGAATTTTTGAAGCTATCATGGATATAGGGAGTACGTTCAATGTGTGCAGGGTCATCAAGGTTGCTCGAGATGCTTTGGAGGAAGCTCATGTGTCGGCCAAAGCTTGTAGACTTTTGTTTCTTTTTGTTTATTTGACCCTCGTAAAATAAAAAACCAAACACACTCTTTTATTATATGATTGCTAACAGTTTAGTTGGATATATCTTGAGAGAAGATGCGCATGCATATAACATGGCCAGATGAAATATTGTTTTTCCTTAACGAAGGACCATAATTCTGGTAAAGTTGAGTTGCGTACTTCACTGCTCATCATCATCATGATCATCATCATCCCCTGATAACTAACTACTCACGAAATGTAAATCAACAACAGAAGTGGAGTGAAACTATTGCACTTAACTAAAAGCTTACTTTGTGTTACTATCGCTAGGAAGAATATGTTACCACTTGTTCCTAGCTAAACACAACAAAAGATATCGCTATAAGATAAAAATAAGCTCATTTTGTGTCACTATCTCTAGGAAGAATATGTTATCACTTGTTCCTAGCGAAACACAACAAAAGATATCGCTATAAGATAAAAATCTATCAGCAAATGATAACCTTAGCTAGAAGAAATTCAGCATTTGGCAAACACCTGAATCGCACTACTATAAAATGAAACATTTCCTTCACAGTTCATCATACATAATCAAAGTTCTCTACACATACGCTACATACAAAAATGGTGATGAAACAAACATTTCTGTGCACTTTGCTCCTTATTGCTTCATGCACCACCTTCCTAGGGTGTGCTACTGCTAGAAATTTGAGAGTTCTGAATTCTAGTCCCAATGATCCATTTTTACAGTCTGACCCGAGCAACGACCCGCCCCCCTCGCCGTTCCAGTTCCCGTTCCCCATCCCTAATGCTCCCCCTTTCCCCCCCTTGCCCTTTATTCCTAACCCATTTCAGCCTAACCCTAACCCTACTCCAGTAACACCAACCATACCTAACCCCCCGCCGTTCCAGTTCCCGTTCCCCATCCCTAATGCTCCCCCTTTCCCCCCCATGCCCTTTTTTAACCCATTTCAGCCTAACCCTACACCAAACCCTACTCCAGCAACACCAACCATACCTAACCCCCCTCCTACAAACCCTACCACACCACCCACACCTATTTCCACACCTACCACCCCAACTATACCTAACCCCCCACCATCTGACGGCGGTGATTCACCTGTTGTTTCTTCAGGAGGAGGAGGAGGATTCCAAAATGGAAAGTCAGATAATTGGTGGTATAGAGTACATGCCAATGGTGACGTAGACTCATCGCCTAACTTCTTTGATGATCCAGTAGTACCAGCCCAAGTGAAGCAACAGGTGCAGAATTTGTCTAATTCCTTGAAGAACGGTGGACATAATTAGTTAATTACTTCCATATTAATTGGAGGAATGCTAGCTTCTTAACTAGTTGAAATAAGATAGTAGGGCAGATATATACATGCACTTTACGTCTCCTATGTATGTCATGAACTCATGACTTCAGTTTTTTCAATGGCCGTCTTCATTATGTCTAGTTTAGTTTTACGCTGAATAAAGTAGAAGTAGTATTATGTGTTTGGTTGTTGCTCATTTGTCAATTAAATTCTCATTTCTGATGTACTGATTGATTGTTCCATACTTCTTTTTTTTTTTTGGTAGAAATAGAGTAAGTTACCATAAATAAAGGCTAGCTTGAAAAACAAGCTAAACCATAAGTACCAGTATTTCTTACAAAAACTTCCTTAAAATTGTTCCATACTTCCGTTAATGGACCTTATCTTATATGCGAATATGCGGTAGAGCTAGTCACAAATTAACTTTTAAGGGTGACCTTCTTGAATACAGTATAATAAACTTAGCTAGATGATGATACAAGACAAGACTTTCTGTAATTATGTCCAAGTAAGTGTTAGCGTAATTTGATTCAAAAGAGCAAAGCATATGGAAAGAAAATCCTTTTTATAAATATAGAAGAAGAATAAAACTTGTGCTGAAGTTGTACAGTACGTAATAAAAACGCAACAAAGCATGTTGCAGTGATCAACAAGAACATAGTAGAAACAAAGACAACCATAAAAAGTGTTGCGTTATTTAGTTCATAATCAAGGCTATCATTAGTGACAGCCTTAGCCAAACCCAGATAATACAGCTAGTAAGCGCATCCAACTGATTTTGATCTAAGCAATGATGAAGGGGAGCACATTGACCAGAAACTCCTCATAACAGAAGGTTGCTTTGCCACACTCAGCCTTTGCATTGAATGTCTCAGTTAACCCCTACAAAAAAAAATCGAAGGTCTCAGTTAACCCCTACAAAAAAATCGAAGTTCAAATGTGTCGACATGTTTTCTATGGTGCAATTATATTATATTGAATCTGAGTGCTATAAACCTATAAGGCTAGCTTAATCTTGAAATGTGAAATGAAGCAGATGATTACCTTAACAGTAAGGCAGCACCTGCACAAGAAAGTAAGAAGAGAATTGTTAGTAATAATCTCAAAGTTAGTGACAAATAGATGAATAGGCCACTACGTGAGAATTTTGGCAACGTTCTCGAAAATTCCTAAAAGTTCAATAAAGTTCTCGATATGATCAAATAACATAAAAAGATAAGAATAAGGAACAAGGCCTTACTCAATAAAGCTATCATATTGAAGAGAACACCTTCCACCAGATTTGTTAAACTTGGAAATGAGGAGGTTGACAATAACAGGGGAAACACTATAGCCCAGGCTGTTGAAAGCCTGACTGAGCTCACCTGAATCAATGCTCCCGTTCCTGTCCCTATCGAACCTTTGGAACATCATCTGAAAGTTTGACCACATTAAAATACGTAGACTAGTAACTACGGAGTAATTTGATAAGAAAGTCTTGTATGGGATTTTTTTTAAAATTTATTATAATTAAATTGTTTTAAAGTGATTCTTTTTTGGTTTAAAGTGGTCATTTTTGTATAATGTTAATAAAAAGAATCACTATTTTAACTCAATTTGTTACTAGCTAGTTTAAAAATAAATTATATTTTTAGATAGATTTTATATATGGCCACCCATTATTAGTAGCTAATTCAAACTAAAATGTCAAGTTGAAAAATGCTATATATCAGTATCATGACTTACCTTCCAGGTCTGAAGACAATTCATCAGTGGCACAAACTCTTTTGGACCTGTATTCCAAGAGTTATCAATAGGATAAGTTCAAAGTTCATTGTTAATGAATTGTGATAATCCAACATTACGGGCACAAAATAAGTATATGGATCACATATCTCATCAAAATTTACAGGCTTATGCAATATATATATATGCAGTGTTGGAGAGCGGAGAAAAATTACATGCAATGCAATGATTAAATGTCTCATGCTATGTGTAACAGTTAATCATAATTAAGTCATCATTTTCCTACGACTTACGCCCTCTGTCCCGTTGGATTCTCAGCACTTTTCAAATTTCTCGTCAAGTTTTTAGTAGAAATTTTACTACGACTTAATACTTTGGTCCATTAATATCTCAACATTTTTCAATTTTCTCGTCACAATTTAAATGTCCCAGCTAAAAACCTAAGAGGGGGTTTAACATAAAAAAATGTATGCATGCACGTCATGACTTACCAAGCCTCCTCTTGTTGCTGTGAGTGAACTCATACATGAGGAGGTGGACAGTCCTGAGGTTAAAGCTCTGGTTGCAGGAGGACAGCACAGACTGGAGCTCCCTGTCGTCAACAACTCCATTCCCATCCCTATCAATCCTATTGAAGCACTGGACCACCTTAGGGTCAGTGCCTGGTGGAAAGGCTGAGGGCATGATCTCGCAAAAGGGGTCCTGCCCGAACACAGTCATGGTTCTGGATTGGGATGACTGGAAGGAGGAGCTCTGCTGGATCATTTTCTGGCCGCCGCCACGCATGCCATACTGGCCGGCCGATGCGCTCCTCTGCATTTGCTGCCCTTGCATACCAAACTGGGATGATTGTGATATGTACTCTTGTTCTTCAGATTCATCATGGTAGTAGCGCTGAGCGTACCCTTGCATCTTTAGCTAAGCAAAGGGAGGTGGCTAGCTAGGGATATATCCTATAAAATGTTGATTTGCTGCAAGTTTGGATGTAGAATGACTAAGGATGATTGAGGCATTATATAGCAGGGAAAAGAATAAGCATGGCTCATTATATTCTTGTAAATTGTAAGCAACCATGGAATCTAACGTCAAAGATAATGCAAGTGGTGGAGGTCACTGAATAAGCTAAGTAGAATCCGAATTTTATCTCCACACGACCACACCCCATATATCTTTCTTTGTGTTGCTACGTAAGTAACCTTAAATATTTTGATTCATTGTATATTACTTCGGGCCAAGGGCTAGGATGGTGTGAACTTATACAAAACAACACCTCTTTTCTTTCACCAAAAAAAAAAAAAAAAAAAACTCTTTTCAGAACCTTGCCAAGATAGTTTTGAACTCTAAACTTCATAATAAGTTATGGTTAAATACTTTTGTCTACTAAGTTAAGTGAATCAGTGGATCACTTAATATGAACATGTTGAAAAATAATTGTAATCGTACCCTTCATCAAATATTATACTCCAATGATTACTTAAAGTAATATTTATATGGTTACCAATTATCTCTTTACCTTGAAATGTTATTAATTACACATGAATTATCACTTATAATCAGACGATTTTAGCCACATAAACCATGGATGTACTTTGTAGACTTAGATAAAAAAGAGAGTAGGCTCTAGCACACTTGATTCACAGGTTCACTATATATCATCAGTGGATGTCAAGACTTATTCTCATGAAACATTCACGAGTTAAGAGCTCATTTGGGTACTCAACTATGGACTTTGTAACAAATCAGGTACTAACGTTAAAAAAGTAACAAATCAGGTA
>CAAKMY010035082.1:1747-35908 GCA_901111285.1 Corrigiola litoralis | reverse complement strand
TTCCCGCCATTTTTGCTCTCTTTCTCTGTTTTCCAACGCCAAAGACTGCTCCTTCAACAACTGGGCATCAAATTCCCCCATTTTTTCACCCAAGAAACCCTGTTTTTTCCAACTACAAGGGCATTTTTGTTGGTGTTTTCTTTGAGGGTGGAATATATTGCATTTCCTGAAACCTTTAGGATATTATTTTGGAGAAGCAAGTAAAGTAGTTAAAGTAGAGTTAGAGTGAGTAAGTGAGTGTAATGTGTCAGAGATGTTTCAACTTTTAATGCATTTTCCAAGAATGAGGGAACAGTAGTAGTAAAGTGTTAATGTCCGAAAAGTGATCCCAACATTTTGCATGCAAATGTACTCCTTAATCTCAATACTGTATTTTTCACTTTTTACTAAGTACTACTACTATGCAACTAAATTAAACTGAAATTACATGATCTGAACTAAACATATAGATATAGCATAATCACAACTCTTACATGATCACTTGTATTATGACAACTCTTATAGATATAACATAATCACACAACTCTTATAGATATAGTAATGCAATTATACACACATAATGAGATGAACTAAAGTAGTACACACAACTGAATGAAACTTAAATGAATTGAACTAAACATAAATCAATTGAATTGAAATAAATTAAACTCATAAACTGAACTAGACTAAACCAAACTAGTGAGATGAACTGTATTGAACTAAATTAGTGACTTAAATTGAACTGAACTTGAATAACCCAAAATAAACATAAAACCAATTAAACTGAAGTGAACTAAACATGTGAGTTTAAATAATGAGCTGACATAACTTGAACTAAACAGATGATCAAACTAGAAGATCATTTTTTTGCTGTAGTGTGAGGTACATTATTCTTGAGCCAGGTGAAAAACTTAACAAACATACGGAGTACTCTGTAAATTATAAAGAAGTCTAGGGCACCTTCAAAACTAAAACATGACCCATATGCCAAAATTTACAAGGAAAAACTAGTTGTCACATACTCACACTTTCCCAAATAGAAGTGAAACTTAGTTTACTTTGCATTTTATTACAAACTTCTTGCAGAGCATGGTTTGAGTTTGGCAAAAGATTTGCTCCAAGCTTCACCAGATAAGTGCATTTTATTATCAATTTACTTACACTGCATAAGATGTCTGATTTCTTAGAGGAAATATGGTATGAAATTTTACTGAGACTTCCCATCAAAACCCTTGTTATATGTGCTTGTACTAGCAAAACCCTGCACACTTTAATTACTAGTCCCAATTTCATGACTACCCATTTGAGCAAATCCAAAGATAAGCCCTTTATATTCCTGAAATACCATGCTGAGCTAAAAAACAAAAGGGTCAAGGAGTACTTTGGTCTACACTTGGATGATGAGTCCTTTGAAGGGGAATTTCATGTCATGGAAGTGCCTATGAGGCCTGATGTTGCTCCTTGTTTTAAGGTTGTTGGTTGTTGTAATGGTGTGGTTTGTTTGGCTGATGACCTTAAGGATGTCATTTACTTGTGGAATCCTTGTATAAGGAAATCGATTCGACTCCCTAGTCCTAGTGTCACAGACCTCACCCATGGAGATCATAGGATGTGTTTGGGGTTTGGGTTTGACCAGTCTGTTAATGATTTTAAGGTTGTTCGGCTCGCTTATCTTGGTGCTGGTGGAGTCGAGGTTGAGGTTTACACGGTTGGTTCGGGGTTATGGAGAAGCATTAAGGTTGTGGGTCCTGTGTATGAGACTGGTGAGATAAAGTATTGGTCGTACTCGCAATGTTTCTTAAATGGTGTTTTGCATTGGCCGGGTTGTAGAGATGGAGTTTGGTGTGCTGTTATGACTTTCAATGTGCAGGACGAATGTTTCGGAGAGATGAAGTTACCTGCTTTTCCAGAGGGTCCTAAAAAGGTTTCTTACCATGAGGAATTGAAAATTACCACCTGCTTGGATATGCTGGGTTTAATTCAAATGCAATCAGATAGGCCCATGTGCTGCTCAGTAAATACTTGTTGCATTTGGGTGATGAAAGAGTATGGTGTAGTGGATTCATGGACTAAGATGTTCTGTTTCACTGATTTGTGCTTTAGGCCTACTGCATTTGGTTTCAGAAAGAATGAGGACATCTTAGTGTTATTCAGTGATCGTTTTTTCGGTGAAAATGCTCATATGTTTGCCTTCAACCTAAGTAAAGGTTGTAAGAAGAAAATTAAGATGTTTGATGCGTCATGGAAAGGATTTTGTTATGGTTCATATGAGGCAAGCCTAGCTCTGTTCGTTGAAGGGAAACTGACCTTGGAAGATGACAAAAATTCAGATGAGGAAGGTGAAGATGGAGGAAGTAAAGATGATTATGAAAACCATGATGAGGATGTGGAAGATGATCAAAGTCGAGATGACATTATTGATGACAATCAAGGTAATGATGTTGTAGTCGGTAATAATCAAGCAGAAGAGAACAGCACCTGCAGGACACAGTGAAGAATGTAACTCTTGGAAGGCCTAAGCAAAACTTTATAGGTATTGTAAAATTCTCTCGATTGCTAGTTTTTGTTTATGGTAATAAATTCGCAGATATAATAGCTAGTAAACCATTTGTGTCTGCATGTTTATATGCTATTCATATATGCTTGTACTTGTTTTCAGTGTGTCTTGTTCATTTTGTTTATTATGAAAGAGAACTATTAGTCACTACGCCCTCTTGTGACATACGATCTTTACACATCTGCCATCCGATATGCTCCCATACTTTAGGGGCATTACCAGAGGCTAGATTGTTGGTTTCTTTCTGATGCATATGAAAGCAATCTTAATTTCATACTCGAATTTAATCATGGTATTTCTTATCACCGGTGGCATGCTATACTTCTTATGTCTCTATTGTAAATGTTGATCATTCCTTGAGATAGTATTTCTCTTTTCCTTTATATGGTCATGTCTTAAGAAATTAATGTTGTTTTCATCTTTTCCCTTACCTGGTTTATACAATATGT
The DNA here is from genome assembly GCA_901111285.1 of Corrigiola litoralis. Classification (NCBI taxonomy): domain Eukaryota; kingdom Viridiplantae; phylum Streptophyta; class Magnoliopsida; order Caryophyllales; family Caryophyllaceae; genus Corrigiola; species Corrigiola litoralis. The sequence goes on along the minus strand of CAAKMY010035082.1, from coordinate 32,923 downwards.
ACTTGCATTCATCATTGTGAGTCATTGACCATACATTAGGTACGATTTAGACTTTAAATATTGAGATAGCAAAAGCTCTGGTCTTTTCTTAACGTAATGATATCAATTTAGCGCGCTGATATAGGGAAAAGTATATAAGGGGCTGTGCAAATTATGTGATGACTGCTGAGGCTATTGTGCTTCAATATTGTGTACCTTCAATGTTCCCCTTGCCTCTACAGTCCTACCATATGAATGCCTGTCTTATGGCAAAACCCTGTGTGGCCCAGCCCATAAGGGCCATGGGAGGCTTTGGTTCTGACTAAGTGATGGGATCCCCGTACTTTTTCTCTTTTCTTTTTCTTACTTGGATAAACTGCTCACCCTTCGACACTACAAAGTCAATAGTAATTGAATCATGACAGAAAAACAACAGATCAGTTTTTTCTTAAATTTTGGTTGAGCTGTTCTTGTAAAAGACAATTTACTTTTAAGCAATTCGAAAGTCAGCTTATTGATTGGTGTAAGCCAACACTATGGCAGTATGGCCAACCTCAACGATGGCAGGTAGCTCAGTGAATTGCGATATTGTAATGGTCGAGCTTACCTCATTAGTCATAACTCATAACTATGTACTTGGATGGTGTTCAGTGTATGAGCTTATAAGCATTTCAGCTGAAGCGCATTTCCTTACATTGATATATACCGTTACTGGTCTACTTTTTGCCAGCATCCGTTAATGATACACTAACCACAGTTATGATGTTCGGAAAAGAATCTTTTTCTTTATGCTCGTTTAAATGTTCTGCGTGCTGACCCTTAAAGCTGATTTGATCTTGTTGCCATCTTGCATGTTGGGGACGAAGTCACAAATCATAGATGCAAAGATGATGTTTTGTTAAAAATCTTTATAAACTATATTAGGGCATTGTATGACCTGAATTATATCCTCGGTCTGCCAATATAGACAAACTTGCTAGTATTTCTTGTATTTGAGGAACTAGGTGCGTACATTACTATTGCCAGTGCGTCAAGTAGATTTTGTTCCTATATCTCGATACAACAAAAACAAAGCTCTGATCTGAAAGTAATTAACATATCTTGATTTTTAACCTCATTGATGCATTATGGTTGCCTGACGCTCAATTGTTCATCTCCATCTTGCAGACTTCGGAATATATAAGTACAGCATAGCAGCATAGCCAATGAAGATTCAGGTTTCAGATTTTGATGCAAAACTATTGCTGCAGCTGAGCTTTGTGTTTGCTCACTTGCCGTCTTTTTGAGGTTGTTATGCTAATAGATGGTTGTGATTTGTATTGTGATGCTTGCAATGCATTACAGTGTTGAGATCTTGTCTTTGTCCGAAAATACTTGCAATTTTATTAGCAGATAGTTTATGCCTGTCATGGTGGCATTGTAAAACCCTTTGTGTGCTTAGTCATATGCTGCAATCTGGTGAAGCATAGAATTATTACGTGTGCTTTTGTATTGTAAAAAGGGATTGAACAATTTGGAGACACCTTTGATGATCCTATGGCAAAACTCATATCTTTGAAACAATCGGTTATTCGTCAGTGATTATCTACATCAGTTTGAAGCCATTCTTACTAGATTAACTCTATCTGATGATCACGAGTTAAGTTGTTTCCTTAATGGTATAGAACATGAAACAAAGATGTATGTTAGAATGTCTTCTCCCTCTTCCCTTCTACGACGACACTATCCCTCCTCCCCTGCCCCTCACCTTGACTGGGACGCCGTTAGGAGGAGGAGAAGTTGTTGGGGAAAGGAAAGCAATCCAATCGGTGCGGTCCTGTTGCTCAAAATGGTACCATTCACACCCGCTTACGTTGAAGTGTTTCGTTCGCCACACACTAGCCCGGCCCATTCGCTTGCTTCTCGTATAAATTTAAAGTTCACATGCCACTTTTTCCATCGTGGTCGGGAAGGGGGGAAGACGACATTGACGACAAGGGGGCGGGGGGAAGGAAGCAGTAAGGCGCCGTTGTGGGGAATATTTAAGGGGCGGCGGTGACTAGGGGAGACGAGAGAAATGAGTGGTGGCTTCGAGCTTGTTCGTATGGACTTTTGTGCTTTAAGACTTGTCTAATTTTAACATACAGACTTTATACAAACTTGTAATAGACCAATTTAACTGATCAATTATGAATATGTTTAGTTTTTACGTTAAAAATAAATCGTTTACTTAAATAATTTATGAGTGACTATAAATATAATTTCCCACGAGACTTTTTTTTTATTGTACAAAGTGAGGTCACACAAGTAAGGGATTTTTTTTTCATGAATGATGTCAGAAGGTTAAGCACAATTCATGTTTCGTGACTTCAACTAATCCATGTTTGGTGACCTCATGGCATTGAAACATAGGGTTTTTTCATTAATGGTGTCATGAGATTAAGAGTAATTTGCATTTGACGCCTTCGGTTTTTTCTACTTACTCCGCTTTTGGTGACCTAGCTAATCCATATTTAGTGACCACAACAAATAAAAATAACAAATGTCAACTTCCTTTTACATTGTTTTCAACGCTAGCTTAATTAGTACTAGTAAAATTTCATGAATGAAAATCATCAAAATGAACATGTTAATGATTTGCTGCAACTTTTTCATATATGATCACTTTCATTGCCTCCTTCACAGTTCACACTCACATGTTTAGTTACGTATTTTTCCCATTAGTTCCTTATTCGGTACCTCATTTCCTTAATGTTTTCTACACAATTACAATAAGCTCATTTACATCGTTTTATGGGAGTTTTAACATTTTATTTTTTTATTTAGAACTTTTTAATTCTGTCGGAGTATACTAGATTTTTGGGTGAATTTTCGGATTTATTTCGAATAAGTCTAATTTTTTAGTGTTCTTGATTTTTTTGGGTTCTATAATTTTTTTTAGGAAATTTAAGGGTCTTTTAGGAATTTTTCGGGATTTTGGATGAATTTCGGGATTTTTTTTAGGATTTTACTGATTTTTTAGGAGTCTTAACTTTTTATGATTTTTCGAGAGTTTGGGGGATTTTTCTAGAAATTTTGAGAGTTTTGAGGATTTTTATTCCAGATTTTTTTGCTTTTTAGGGACTTTTTAGATTTTGAGAATGTTTAGAGTTTTTTGGGAATGTTGGGAGTTTTCAGATTTTTTTTATTTTTCTTATATTTTGGGAATTTATTGTGTTTTAATGTTAATTTTTTTATTTAAATTTTTTTTTGGGATTTTTAAGATTTTTGGCGATTCTTTTTTATTTTTGTATCACAAATAGCTCCATTTATAGTGCCATGTTTACAAAAACAAATGGCAACATAGACGACGTAAGTAGGAGGTCATTGAAAATAGATTATGTACTAACCCGAGGCCACCGGAAACAAAATGGAAAGACCAAGGTCACCAAAAGTGAATTATGTACGCTTAACCTCATGACACCATTTACGTAAAAATATTTTTGAGTTATGTAATGGTGATACATCATATCAATCATACATTAAAATATTTTTAAAATCTCATTAAATATTGAAAGTTCACAATTTATTTTACATGTTCATATTTATATTTTGAAAGCTTATAGTATATCTTACCATAACTAATCGTCTGACCCAAGTATTTTTCCAAGTTGGCGTTTGTTCACTTTTTGGCCTTAGTATAGGTTTGAGAACAACACGAATAGATTTAGAATGGGCTAAACTCACAAGCCGATTCCAATAAGCATATGTTTGTATAAAGTGTCTAGCTACAAAAAAAATATTGAAGTTTTTTTTTTTTGGTGCAAAAAAAAAAGTTATTCATCGATTATCTTGTTTTTTTTGTTGGAAAAATTGATGATAAAAAAAAAAAAGTTCTAGTGTGATCTTTAAACAAAAATAATCCATTATACTATAACGTATACAAATAATCTGGTATGTTAACGTTTTAAAAAAAATAGTTCCAAACACATCGCACCGTCAATTGCCTTCTAAAAATAGATTATAGTAATTACTAACTATAATACCCTCCCTTCCTCATATGAAACCCTAAAAAACCTATCAAACCCTATAAACCCTAACCACCCTTTATTTGGGGGAAAGCGTGTTCGGAAGGAAGGAAACGCGCATCGTTAATGTCCGTTAGATTATGAATAGATCAAACGGTGGGGGCTTGTCCTATGTTCCTATATAACTGAGGTCCCTACGGGAACTTCATTCATTACACCAAAAACATACATCTTCTCGTTTGCAATCATAGATAGAAGACTTTAATTTTCCTGCCCACAACTCCAAACTGTACGGACATTCAACCCATATAATACATACATCATCACAAATATAATCCTCACCAACAAATCAATATTATTACTTGGTTATTACCGCGTTTTCCCTAACTATAAATATATACAAACCCCAAGCCCTCCTTGATCACTTTCTTTTCTTTGATCATAATTCATCATATATCACACCATTAACAACCCCAAAAACCCTAGCAATGTTCACAGAAGACTACGAAGTTATGGAGGCACTAGGCAGTGGCACATTCGGAGTAGTATACAAGTGTAAATCACGGGCCACCGGCGAGATCTTCGCGGTGAAGGCTGTAAACAAGTCCAAAGCCAAGAATGACTGCGTACATAGACTCGCCTTAGCGAATGAGCCAAGAGCTCTTACATTGCTTTCTCCCAAGCCCAACTCATCTTTGTACATTACACGTCTGCATGGCAAATATGAATCGCCTACACACCTCAAACTAGTCCTCGACTTCTGCCCTTCTCCGACCCTAATAGACTACCTTATGAGCCAAGAGAAGGGGGTCGTCTCGGAAGACGTGGCGAAACGTATATTTGCTTCCCTCATGCATGGCATACTACATTGCCACCAAAACGGGGTAGTTCACCGTGATATCAAGCCTGATAATATTTTCTATGACCCCGGAACACAGCGGGTCAAGCTATGTGATTTCGGCGCAGCCGGGTTCTTGGACGACGGAGCGATGATGACGGACGTGGTGGGGACACCTAACTACGTTGCGCCGGAGGTGCTGCTCCGTGTAGGGTACGGAGAGAAGGTTGATGTGTGGAGTGCTGGTGTGGTTTTGTACGAAATGTTGGCTGGTTTCCTACCGTTTCGTGGAGAAAAGAATGAGGATGTTTTTGCGGAGGTGTTACGAGGTCATCTTAAGTTTCCTTCTAGATTTTCCTCCTCGGTTAAGGATTTGCTGGAAAGGATGCTGTCTAGGGATGTTTCCACTAGGCTCTCCGTCAAAGAAGTTTTCAGTAAGTTCTACTTTTGATCATATATTCTTATTTTCATAAATTTATAGTATTATTTAAATTTGGGGTTAATGCTTAATAGTTCATTATAGTGTTAATTGATTGTTGATCCATCTTATTCACATAAGTTAGCAATCTGTCTTCGGTGGTTGGTAACACAGTAGGGTGCAATTGAGGGACATTAGTACATTACTATGATTATATATGTTCTTGCTTTCCACCTAATTTGCATACTAACATGATATCTTTTTATAGCTAGGTAATTGTTTTGTTTTTAGTGCATGCTTTTGTTCATAACTCGTGACAAATGAGTTTGATATTTACACTCGTATAACTAGTTTCAAACAAATATATATCTGTTTAATTAGAGTAAATAACTAAATATATATGAAGAGGAGGGTCGGTTGTACGTGGTTGTCATTGTCTAATTAAATGTTTACATATGCAGGACACCCATGGATGGCAAATGCTAAGGACATGTCACAAAAGAAGATATTGTCCGGTTTTCCCGTAGCTGATTCAGTTCGTGGTCATCACTCCTGTCGTCCTTCCCACAATCAATGGCCAACCTCAAGGACCAAGGCTACCTCTTTTTAGCAGCTCTACTCACTGTACACTCGCCGACAACTCTCGACTGCCAACTCTATCATCTACCACAGCAGTGACCTAAGTATCCCTCAATTAGACGACACATAATATATAAAAGCTGAAGCCCCAGCTACTGCGCTACTTTCTACTTTGAAACTGAAACCCAATAGTTTTCTGTTTTAGTTTCGCAGTTTCTTTTTGTCAAAAAAAAAAAAAGTTTTCTGTTCTTAGTTTCTAATGAGTAACGTAAATGCAGTAAAAGTAGTATGTTGTGGTAAAAAAAAATTATGTACCTTTGGAACTACTAGGCGTTATGAAGCTATAATTAGCTTCCCGGATATCACTAGGTTTTGAATTAATTTTGTTTGTTGGAAATTTTGGTCTTGCCAATGCTCGGATTTTGTGGAGGTTGTAAGAAACTAATATTATCATTGATATTATAAATGTTATTAATTTAGTGAAGTAAATATGCTTAATTCGTTATGGAGAAATTGAATGATTGTTAAGTACTCCGTAGTATTTAGTATATGACACATGTGATGATATTTGGACACTGACATAGTGACATGGCACAACGTACGTCTTAACTAAACACGTTGTAATAATATTGTATTGTATATATATAAAGTTTGTACCAAAAAAAAAATTGTATTTATATAAAGTACGCAATGGGCCGTACGAAGAAACTTCTCGGATATCCCTAGGGTAATTGGTTTAATGCCTACATCTTGCCACTACGACATAGTTTTCTCCATATTTTAAAGGAACATTTGCTCAGAATATTCCCAAGTTTGTCTGATCTTCCATTTTTATTCCCAAGTTTTGATTATTTCTTAATATTCCCAAGTTTGCATCATTTTTTCTGTTTTTGTGCTCAGTGACCGGTTTACTTGTTGAATACAAAATATCCGGTCATTTGGCTTACGTGGCATAATACTTACACTTTAGTTAACACCCCCCCCCCTTCTTCCCTGCTTCCCCTCCTTCTTATAACTCCCTTTGCCCCCTGCTTCTTGCCACTCTCCCCCTTCTCTCCTCCCTCCTCCTACTTCCCTCCTTTCCCCTATTAAAGAACACCCGTAACCCGATTAACGGATATGCCATCCCCCCACCTCGACTCACAAAACTTTCACCACACGCATATATTTTTCAACAACCCCACCACTTTCCCCAACAAAACCAAAACCCCATCAAATTAAACCAAAAAATCCAAATTTTCCCTAACTTCTCATCCCATCTTCTTCTCTTCTTTTTTACTTTACTCGTTAAAGACCTTAACTTTCAATCACGCACTAACTTCTCATCCCAAATATGGCCCTTGTTTTTAACATTTGGGTGAAAGGGTTAAATGGGCACTGTAAAAAATGGCTTTCATGTCCAACTTTTTTATAGATTAGGTTGAAATTGATGGGAGAGTTGGAAATTTTATAAAGTGTTGGAAAAGGATTCACGAGGGTGGGGAGTGGGGGAAGGAGAACAGTTTGTATGGTGGGGGGAAAAGATGAGTTTTCGGGTGGTTTTGGGGCTTTTTTTTGGGTTGTGATAGCGAGTGGTAAGCTGCTATATATATGGTATTTGCAAGGGGGCTGGAAAAAATTTAATATGGTGGTTGTATATGATGGTTGGTAAAGGTGTGTGACATGGTTAGGATCTCAGGGAGAGGAATGGGGGAGGGGGTGATGAATAAGAGGGAGTTTGGAGGGTAAAAACAACATGGTTGACAATCAAAAGGATTGACAAAGATGTTCTAAAATAAAAATAAATAAAAAAGAAATGCTACATCAGCGATTGTGACGGGCTAAATACAAATTTGCAGGTGAACCGGTCACCTGGCACAAAAGCAGAAAAAATGAGGCAAACTTGGGAATATTAAGGAATAATCCAAACTTGGGAATAAAAATGGAAGATCAGACAAACTTGGGAATATTTTTAGCAAATTTTCCTATTTTAAAGTGTGTATAGTAATGTATTTCCTCTGTCTTAATGAATTTCCCTCATTTGGTTTTAGACCAAAGTTTAAGGAGAGAAAAACAGGGCCCATAATCACATGAGTGTGTTTTGTGAAATTTTTGTGTGTTATTATTTATCCAAAATAGAAATGGAGGAAATTCATTAGGACACTCCAAAATGAAAAATAAGGCGAATCTGAGAGTTTGAAGCTACTAGCACGTGTTATAGCTTTGTGAGAAATTAAAGTGGCCCTGCCTTTTGAGGATCACACAAATAAAGATAGTAACTATATTTCCTATTATATGCCAACCATTTTATTAGTAGGCAAAGTAAAAGTTCTAAAATGATAAAAAAAAAATTAAAAAATTATTTGTTCTGTTACAAAGTTAAATTTTTGTTTTTGCCAGAAGCAAAATTCATAGGGTTTAATATTACATCCTATTGGTAGTGTTCATACAGCATTCATGGCTCTCATATACAAAGTTAGTTACAACGCAACTATAAACAAAACAAATTCGATTATTCTACTTCTCATCCTATGGTTGTTTGAGGAGTACGTGAAGGTAACAATTGGGGGAAATCCATTACCTTGTAATATAAGGAATCAAAAACGTCTATACCAAACAAGACAAAAAAATTCGAAATCAATAACTCATTCCATTTCACGAGACTCAAAAAGTATTGACTAAACACTCCCTTGAATCATTTACAAATCCTTGAAAAAGACGGTCTATTTTTATGACAAAACCTTTTGTAAGCTAAATTATCCCTTGTACGGAGTACCTTTCAAGTTTCAAGCCCAGTTCATCTAAGAGACTTATCATATTTAACTAGTATAGGGCCCGTGAATTTCACGGTTGTTAACATTAATGGTAAAATATAAACTTAAGTAATTCATATTGTTCTAAACGTCTAATATTTCGATTCATTTATCAGAACTTATATAAGAGTTGTAACTTATATATTGTACGTCAACGCTAAACGATATGATAATGTAGCCTTACGTCCATTTCTTGAGGTCCGATTTCTATTACTTTGAAAGGATCTTCTTTTCAACAAAAATATTAATGCAATTTTCCTTATTTAAAATTGCAATTTTGGTTTGTAATTTAATATATTGTAATTCCAATATATGCTAAAATAGACGGTCTATTTCAAAACTAGTCGTAGATTATAAGATCATTTGGATTTTTTGTTATACCTCTTTAAATGGAGATATATACACTATACAGTACGTAGTCACTTTAGAGTTTAGGAAAATATGATCAAGATTTACTCCGTATATGTCATGCGAATATTTGTGCCACTAAAATCGTACTACTGTACAACATTTTGACCAACCTTATATTTGTAATCACTCTTTTCCATTCATGTTGGAAAATGAAGAGAAAATCCCAAATTTAATGCTCCTAAAGTTTTCCAACTTCTCTACTTTAATGCTGGCAAAAGAGGGTGTTTACTGAGTGTAAAAATGGCGGAATTTGAGACCCAGTTGCTAAAGGAGGAGTCTTTGGACTTAGAGGGGGGGATTTCTGAATTGGGGTTGGAGAAAAAATGGCGGGAAATGGAGGAGAGAGAGGGGAGAGTGGAGTTGAGGGAGATGAGGGTGGAGGAGCGGTTAGGAGTGATGGCGGGGTTGAAAGGGAAGGAGAATGGTGAGTGCCGAGAGGCGGGGGAGGGGATGGTGTGTGGGAGGTGTGTGGAGGTGGAGAGGAGGGAGTTGGGGATTGAGGAGGTGTGTAGGGGGTTGGAGGAGAGGGAGGGGGTGCTTGAGGAGCGTGTCGAGGCGGTCGGGGTGAGGGAGAGGGGGGTTGAGGAAGGGGAGAGGAGGGGGAGGGAGATTGAGGGGCGGTTCGAGGTTGTGGAGATTGGAGAGAGGGAGTTGAGGGAAGGGTGTAGGGTCTTTGAGGAGAGGGAGAAGGAATTGAGTGCTCGTTTCGAGGTGGTGGTGTCGAAGGAGAAGGAGTTGAGTGCTCGTTTCGAGGTGGTGGTGTCGAAGGAGAAGGAATTGAGTGCTCGTTTCGAGGTGGTGGTGTCGAAGGAGAAGGAAGTGAGTGAGGGGTTTAGGGGAATTGAGGAGAGGAAGAAGGAATTGGATGCTCGTTTTGAGAGGGTGGTGTCGAGGGAGGAGGAGTTGAGTGAGGGTTTTAGAGGCCTTGAGGGGAAGGAGAAGGAATTGAGTGCTCGTATCGAGATGGTGCAGTTGAGGGAGAAGGAATTAAATGATGGTTGTAGAGGTCTTGAGGAGAGGAAGAAGGAGTTAGATGCACGTTTCGAGATGGTGGAGTTGAAGGAGAAGGAGTTGAATGATGGTTGTAGAGGTCTAGAGGAGAGGAAGAAGGAATTAGATGCATGTTTCGAGACGGTGGAGTTGAAGGAGAAGGAATTGAATGATGTTTGGGAGAGGAAGATGGAATTAGATGCACGTTTCGAGACGGTGGAGTTGAAGGAGAAGGAGTTGAATGATGGTTGTAGAGGTCTTGAGGAGAGGAAGAAGGAATTAGATGCACGTTTCGAGATGGTGGAGTTGAAGGAAAAGAAATTGAATGATGGTTGTAGAGGTCTTGAGGAGAGGAAGAAGGAATTAGATGCACGGTTTGAGAGGCTGGAGTTGAGGGACAAGGGATTGAGTGGAGGTACTGAGGAGAAGGAGAACGAACTGAATGAGGGTATCGAGAGGGTGGTGTTGAAGGAGAAGGGTGTTGATGAACGAAGTAGAGAAGTCGAGTCGAGGGAGAAAGAAGTGAGTGAGGGTTTTACAAGTATTAAGGAGAAGGAGAAGGAATTGAATGCTCGTTTTGAGATGGTGGTGTTGCGGGAGAAGGAATTGAGTGAGGGCTGTAGAAGTATTGAGGAGAAGAGGAAGGAATTGAAGGAGCGATTTGAGGTTGTGGAGTTGAAGGAAAAGGGTATTGATGATCGGTGTAGGGAAGTGGAGTTAAGGGAGAAGAAAATCGACGAGCTTAATGTAGGTATCAAACTGGAAGAGAGCAGAATCAGTAAAGAGATTATAGAGTTGGAGAGGAGGAAGAGGGAAGTTGATGATTGTAGCATAGTGCAGGAGATACGAGACAAGCAATTCAATGAGCGCGCGCAAAGGTTAGCATTCAAAGATAGGGACATCAATTGGTGTTTGCAACAGCTAGAGTTGAAGGAGAGGCGATTGAATGAGCGTTCTCGGGCACTGGATTTGAAGGAGAAGCTAGTTGATGAACATTGTATGGTAGAAGAGTTGAGAGAAAAAGAAACTGGGGAGCGTCTTCATGGTCCTGAGTTAGAGAAGAATATAATCAGTAAGCAGTGTAAGGAGCTCGAGAGCCAGGGGGATGAATGTTCTATTCGAGATCTGGAAACGAAAGAAAAGAAGATTGATTGGCTGTCCAAAGTAGTGGAATTGAGACAAAAGGAAATCGATGAGCGATGTCAAGTGATCATAGCTGAAGAGAACCGAATTAGTAACCTTCGCATTGAGTTGGAGAGAAAGAAGACTAAAATTGATGACTGTTGCAAGGCACAAGAGTTGACAAATAGGCTACTGAATGAGCATTCTGAGAATTTGTTGGCCAAAGAAAGTCAATTAGATGGCCGTTTGCGAAACCTGGAGTTTGAAGAGCATCTAATGGGGTTGGAATGGAAGTATCATGTGAGCCTAAAGGAATCAAAAAGGAAGGAGATAGATGCGGCTTGTCAGGAGCTGGAACTGAACCAGGAGCTACTAAAAGAGCTTTCTGAAAAGATCAGATTGCTAGAGAAGCAATTGCGTGGCTCAGAATTCAAGGAGAAGTATATCACTGAAAGTTTCAAAGTGTTGGAGTTGAAGGAAAAGCAGATATATGAGCATTTTGAACTTCTGAAATTAAAAGACAAGGAAATCGCTGAATGTTGGGTAGAATTGGAGCTTGAAGAGAAGCAAATTAAGAAATATCGCTTAGGACATGAAGTGAAAGAGAAGGTATGTAATAGATGTTGCCAAGAGCGAGAATCAAGCAAGAAAGAAATCACTGAAACTTGCCAGACACAGGGATTGAGAGAGAAGCAACTTAGCGACTCTGCTTTCACAATGATAGAGACTGAACGATACAGCGACATGAGGGCTGGTGATGGGGAAACCTTGCTGATGCTTCTGAATGACAGGGTTGATGAACGCTCTTTCTTGGGTGAAGAGGTTCGTAAGATCCTCGAATTATCCAGAGATCCATCTAAGTTGGTATTAGCGGCTGTTAATGGCTTTTTCCCACAACATTTGAAGGAGGGTAATATGATGTACGTATCAAGCACTGTAAGGAGTAGCTGTGTACTACTGCTGGAGCAGTTTATGAGCATGAGATCTGGAGTGTGCGAGAATATGAGAGAAAAGGCAACAAGGGTGGCCCGTCGGTGGAGACAAGAGATGCGGGAAGAGGGAGAGAGCCGTATTACAGTGCTAGGATTTCTCCTGTTAGTGGTTGCTTTCCAATTGACGCCACTCTTTGCAAGGGATGAGCTTAAGAGGCTTTGGCAGATTGTCTGTGAGCACAAAACAGCAGCTCAGTTGCGCCTTAAACTGGACTTGTTCGAAGAGAGTGAGGGTAAACTTTTTATTTTTCACCTAATTGTTGCTTTTCAGATACATCTATTATAGAAGGGCTATGTCTAAGTATATGTTGCATTACGTATCTTGCTTGAACTAGTAAAGACTAAACTACTTTTTCTTAAGACAATAATAATGCGAATAAGAAGAAGATAGCAAAGCACTTCCCATTGTATTGATGCACAAATGCTCCTTGTGTTATATACTAACTAGTATATTCTTTGAACTCCACCAATGAAAATTTTATATGAAAACTTGACATATTCCTGTTTTATGTCCCAATTTGTATGCTGTAAAGTTATAGGCAGAGCTTTAATCCGTCCGCATGCTTTATGACTCATAGTCATAGTGATTAGTATTCTGAGATATTTTCCATATTTTCTCTTATAGAAATTAATCCTGACACAGCATGATGCAAATTGTTTTTAGTCAATGAATTTGGATGTGTGTTTATGCTTAGTAGATAATTTTGACATGGTATTTGTTACAATACCTGTCAAGGCTTCTACATCTGCCTTATATATGTTTGATACTTTATAAGTCCTCTTCTGCAAAGCTTTGTTAATTTAGAGTCATTTTTATGGATTCCAATGACATTGTTCAATCCTGTGTCCTGTTCAAGTTCCTAGCAATTTATAGATGGCTTTGCTCTCTTTGTTTGTCTTGTGTAACACTTTGCAGTATGCTTGTGTGTTTTCTCCTTTAGAAGTTTCAGATGCTTTCTCCTGTGCTTATGGCTGTGCCCTCTTTTCTATGGTTCATATTTCTAGGATGCAGCATGTTCTCGCAACTGGACATTCGACAACTTCATTCAGATAATCAACGAAGAAAAGATGCAGTCGCTACATCTGACGTAAATCTTTGCAGTGAAATCCAATCTGCCTGCAGAAACATGGATACAAATTGTCTAAGGTTATATCTCAATCAGCATGTGGCAAAATACAAGTTGTTTCCCCAAAAAGTTTTGGATGCTCTTCAGCTGGCACCAGAACCTGCAAAGCTAGTTTTTAATGTGTTTCAAAGCTTTAGCCTACCACAGTCAAGCAAAGTTGACAAAATTAGTTGCATCTTCCTATTAGAGCAGCTGATGAAACTACAAAAGCACCAATCTAGCCGTGACCCTCTTGGTAACACAAAAAAGCCATTGAACCCGCCGTTGCAAATAACACGTGATCTAAGAAATGAAGCTAAGGGTTTCGCTGCTATGTGGAAAAGTAATATGGCTCGGGAAGGTTATAGACCTTTGGAGGTTTATGGTTTTCTGCAGTTTCTGGCTACATACAGGATTGCAAACTCATATCACGAGGATGAACTTTTTAAACTTTTCAGATTACTTTATGGTGGTCTACCTGTATACTGGCCTGAGGAAACCCCATACTTATGCCGTGCACTGGGCTTGACTTGGAAAATTCCTGGTATATTCTCCTAACTTTCTCTCTGAATTTTACATTCTGTACTCCCTATCAGTTACTTGTATCTTCTCTGCAACCCTCTTCCTTATCACCTGTGTGTGTGCGCACTTGTGGACTGTGGTTATAGAAGTCTAACAAAGGACAGCCCTTTGGGAAAGTCCAAGCAATGCTTATCTCATTTTGAAATCATAGTTGTGAGGCAGAACTTAAGATGAATTTCATTTATATGCTGAACTAGTCAAACAAGTATTGAAATAGTGTAGTTGGATGAATTGACAGTTTTTGTCCGTTGCATTCTCTCATGTCTGAATGCTTCAGTAAAATAACCCTTTTGCTGATAATATGAGATGAAAAATCGCTTTAGCAGTATACAGAGTCGTTTTCTGACCTTGCAAACTGCAAAATGTACTACCATTTTGTGGTGGACAAACTATTTCCCAAATTTTGCAACAGAGTAGGCAGCTTGTATGTCCAGCTTCAAAGTACCACATTTTTGTGAGAATGGCATCATACATGTCTGAAACAGGTAGTAAATAAAAGGGTAGCATATTCCAATATATGAAAATTTCTGCTGTTAGCCTGTTACACTCCTTTAAGAAAGACCAATCGTAAAGCATGTTTTCATTTTGTTTTGTAAGTTTTCGCTGACAATTTCTGTGGGATAATGAGTATCTATGTCATTGTTTCTTGTGAGATATGGTGCTACTTAATAGTCTTGTGTCACTATATATCATGTAGCTGTAATGGTTATCTTATCTTGGAAGTGATGATCTCATTTATCAGGTCTTATCATATCTCTGGTTAAGGAGAACAGCCGACTTCAGGCTGTTAAGTACATTTGTGCATTTATGTTGGAATCTGATTTCCCTCTGGCTCCCCTACTAAATGATCACGTGAAGTTCATCCAGGACAAAGCTGTGACGATGGAGAGGAAAGCCAAGAATAATCATTCAGAGAAGGTATGTTCGTGGCTTTTAATTGACATTTTTCTTTTGTTTCTGGGTTGCCGTTCCTTTGAACTCATAAAGACAGTCATGCTGTTGGAATCTTTGTCTGCACTTGCATACATATACATGCACCAGAAATGTTAATTGGTTAGGACAATCCTGCACTGGTTATCTTTGCTTATGATTTTTGCGTCTTTTGCTTTTAGATTTTGTGTGTGAAAATCTTAACGAGAGTGATCATATTAGACAAGTTAAGAAATGTTACTGCTAGCTCCTCCTTAAGCATAACAAGTTATTGATAACCGCAATGCAAGCTAATTGAGACATTCCTGTCGTGTTTAATTGAGACTAGATAATCTGGATAGTCTTCTTGTAGCAAATGATGCAATACGATCTAAATCCCTTGAAAAGATTTCGATCCATGTTGATAGATGCTTTATCAAGTTAGAATGACTGCTTGAGAGGACGAAACATCAATAGTCTTTGTTGACGTCCCTCTGCAATGTGTGATGTATACCCTGCAGGGAGTGGCAGGGGACTTTCAATCGTTAGGGCAAGTACTAAAGAAAATGACATCCTAAATTATATATATGGTGGATAGCTTATCTGCTCTGTGTGCCCGAGCAAGTGAGCAAATAATTTTCATTAGGTAGTCAATCTGTTATGTGTTGCACATAGATTAGGGAGGTCTGTGCAGTGCCAGTTTCTGATTTTATAGGAGCCAAAAAAAAAAAGACAAATTCATAAAGTGTGACCTTTGCGGCTTTGCACCATAGCTGGTTTCAAGACCAAAATTCTGAAGAAATATGAAATGCCGCAGCTGTTGGTTACCTTAATTCTGTGATTGTGATGTCCCAGTTCTGTGAAATTAGATGTGGTCTGCTATTCAAGCTGAGTTAACTTTCTGGTAGCTTTGCAGGTGAAAGCAATTAAACTTGAGCTGTCTAATCTCAGAGAAGTACTTCAGTACATAAAAGAGTACAAGCTTGAGACAGAATATTCATCTACGGCACTGGAATCACGCATCAAGAAGTTGGTAGCAAGAATCGGACGCCAAAATAGCCCCGTTACAGAAGTGAAACAGCATCCTATTGAACATCATGTCACAAAATTGCAAAAAGAGGAGCCAGCGATAGATTATTCAGCTTCTGCCTTGGAATCACGCATAATGAAGTTGGACGCCAGAATGGGTCGCCTGAAGACGGCCATCACAGTAAGGGAGGTGAAACAACAGCCAGTCGAACTTCCAGTTAAGAAGATGGAAAAAGAAGTGCCAAATGATATAACTCTGGCTAATTCGAAGGAGAGAGAGGAAACACGTTCACCTCAGCTGCCTATGGACAGGGCCGAAAGGAACATCTCACTTCTTGCCTCTCCCTCCAACGCTGTTAAACGTCACGCTAGCCCTAGCACCTTAGAATCGCCACAACACAAAAAGCGCCTCAGTACGGGAGCAGTTTTGTCTCCGGTAATGTTACCACACCCATTGCTAAAGCCTTGTTTGCTGGAGTGATGGCCTTAAGCAGGTTTCATTGAATGGGAAAGGCAAAAGGATTGAAGTACTTCATGGCCCCCTATGCTGTGTCTTGGGAAGTTTCTACTTTTTTAGTCTTGAACATGATAGGATCTAAATCATTATACTCACCTGTGTATATTTGCACATATAAAGGTAAAAGGTTAGATAGTCTTCTTTTTGTCTCTAATTTTGGCAGAGAGAGTGTACACGGGAGCGAAAAGAGGATCACAAGTTCATACTATATCATGGAATATTTTGGATGTACTCAATTCACATGAAGTTAACCACTTTTAGTTCAATTCAAGCTTAGCTGTATTAGTTTGGTTCAGTTCGGTTTTGCTCCAAAGAACTGAACCTCAATTGCATGTCTTAACAGTAACACACAGAAACATCCAATCAGTGATTTGAAGTGGCCATAGGCTTTGAGAAATGAGTACTTATTTTACCTTTGAGCCAAGCTCACATTCAATAGAGTCACATAAGAGAAATTTCATTAAGTTAAAACCAAGCGTTCTGTTTGTAAGGCATGCAAACAACGGCCCTGCTCTTATATTTGCTCCGTGCAAATCACTCTCTACACCATAAAAGCAATGACCTTTGAATTTGTAAATCAATTAGAAAAATCTTGATCTTATACTGAAATGGACCAACCACACATCAACACAGTCAAATTTTAGCCAATTGAGAGAGGAGTTCGACAGAAATGTGCCTTTCTTTGTACCAAGCCCATGAAAGGGTACAGATTACTGAAACGCAAAAGTTTACAGTCTAACGGAGCAGCTTATGTTTGTTCTTTAGTACACTAGAACTTGGGTTTCAGAGTCGAATAAATTAAGGTAATATAAGTTTCTTAAATTTACATCATAATAGTCGGACCAAGTAAAAAAGATAGATAAGTTCCTCTTAATATTCATGAATCTTTTTTTATTATTATTATTTGTGGTGTGTAGCAATTGCATGAACATTCATAAAAAGACCTATATGAAGTCAAACAATTAAAAGCCATGTTGCACTATTTCGAAAATCACCATCGGTTCTGAAGGATTATGTTCCCCTGTGGCCATGGGAGATCTTGTCACCCCTGTTCCTCCATGATCACAGCCGGCACTGCTTTGACACACCTCATAGTCATAATACAAGCGCATCTGTGAGTGTTCTTCTCACATACATTAAACATATAATTTTGAGGTGTGACATTATCAGAAATCTACAAGAACTTCGATGCTAGCCGTCATTTCACATAAGATCGATCAATTCAATGCTCATATAGGAAAGCAATAAAGAATTATGATGCCAAAAGGCCACAACTCTTCTAAGGGCCTACAGATTCAGTATGTAAAAAAATCGCACCCACTCTACCAAGTGTAAAGAAAGACCACAAGTAGATCTATTTGAAGCAACAAAGACAGCAGAAATTCTTCTGCTTGTGCTTCATAAGATGACTGATAAACACACAGTATGACAACCGCAGAACAAAAGTAAACAACATTCAATTTCAGATTTTCTAAAACACCACTTAACTTTTTCTGACAGTCAATTCGAGTATCTAGACCATATAGGGCCATAACAATCTCAATTTATATACAGAGAAACAGAAGAAAAGAAGAATGCCCAACATAACATTTGCAAGCACAACACAAGTTAAGCTCTACCACTATCCTTTCACCATGCTCTTGATCTCGATCCTTCACAGTAGACGCTCAAGCTTCATGTTTGAAACAACTGCAAGAGATGATAACATTAGTGAGGCACCTTAAAAGTTTCTCTATATTGCCGAAGAGTACAAGACAAACATTAACGTACATATGTGGGTGTCGTATAAAGCTATACAAGCTAACTGAGATCAAAAGCTAATGCAAATTTGTATAAAAAGGATGCTCAACGAACAACTGCAACTCAAGTCACTGTCAGTTGGCCATGAATTTAACAGCAGCAAATTCGTATAAGAAAGAAGCTCACTAAGATAAAAAACTTTGGCAATGAATTTACCACTCTCTAATTTCAAGTTGTCAAACCGAACCTTCTCTAAGGCAACAATCTTCCCGGTTGATGAATCTTTGGCGTTATAATTACTATGTTCCTTACCTAATCCTATCAATCTTTTTAGAAGTATCTGCTCAACTTGGAACCGAAATATCATTGCTTCGGTTGCAATAGCAAAAAGCCCAGACGGACACCCATCTGCCAATCTACTCAACCTTGGAATTTTCTTGTAACCGCCTTCTAGCTCCTCTTGACTTATGACTTCAACCCAACTTCCCTTCCCCATCCTCTTCCCTCTTCTAGTGTTCTCCTCCTCCTCTTTTCTCCCAGTCTCCCACAATCACTCAACTCAGCAGCCCCCTACTAACCACCCTTCCCTAATTCCCAACCTTAAACAACATCAGCCATGGGCAAATCAACTTTCCTACCAGATTTAACCCCTACATGCTCCTTTTCTCCCCATCTCTTCTCCCTTCCCTCAGCAGCTAAACCATCTTTGCCAAACACTAAACCATCTTATATTCAGTCTAAGGGCATGTTCTCCTCAACTTATTTCTACTTATGTTAAGAGAAAATAAGATAAGTTCAGAAAAAATAAGAAAAGTTCAGGAAAATAAGCAAAAATAAGTAAAGTTCTGAAAAATAAGTAAAAATAAGAAAGATAAGTAAATTTTTTTTTTAATTTAAAGTATTGAATTATCAAAAAAACAACATGAATAAAAAAATTTAAAATAAGTAAAGTTCAGAAAAATAAGTAAAAATAAGAAATTTCAGAAACAACCAGGAAAAATAAGAAAAATTCATATAAGATAAGATAAGATAAGTGAAAATAAGTGAGAGAGAACAGGCACCATGGACCTTAATATCTGACCATAATCCAACAATTTATTGCATTAGCATAGAATTATCACTACCCACAAAACTTTATTCCCTAATAAATGAAAATTTATAAGCAATTGCTAAGTACACAAAATATAAAGCTTGAATAGTTGTATATAAATCAAAAGGTCTAACAGAAGCAAGATTGAGCAGAAAATACATCAACTTAATTTATTGGCTTATTTTTAGGCAATATCTGTTACCTTTATTATTTTGTGGGTATTTCCAGGGAAAAAACAGAAAGCAGACAAGTAGAAAGAAAGAAGCGTTTGATGGTGGAAAAAAAAAAATCTGTCATCTGTGCATTGTGATATGGGTTGAACACAACATTTACTTGATGCAGTATGAACAGAAGCCTCAATAACACCGCACACAAAGTGTCCAGAAAACAAACTCCCCATGTCACTAGTTCCTCATTAGGCTTCACGTGAAGAGTTGAAGAGTGAAAATACTAGCAGTTACGATATTGGCAGATTTTATGGGCTATGAAATTCAGTTACATCTATATTTTTAGATGCTCATTCACAACAGCTATAAGCTTCAGTTAGTTCAAAAGGTAGACAAGCCAAGCTCAGGCCAATGGCTTTCTAGCATGACATCATTCATATGTGTCGATGAGCAGATTTGATTAATCCAAAGCTAGACTTGATACAAAGACCTAAACCTCAATCACAAAAGCACCACCACATTAGCATCTCAGCTTAATTGCTCATAGGCATGGCTCACCATCTCCTAGTGAGCCTGATCCTCAATATCACAGCATACTGAGTTTCGAGACAAAGCTCAAAATTAAAAACAATATACACCAGCTTTCAGGCTAATACTTTGGCATGGCTCACCATGTCCTAGTGAATAAGCCTGCTTCCTGGTTCTCTCCGTGCACATTTCCATATAGCCCCAACAACGGGCTATATGGAAGTAAATTATCAACATTTATTTTTGAAATACGTTTTAATTAATTGTACATTTAGCTCAAAAAAATAATATATTAATGCTTATAGTAATGGTCAAAGTAGTGTATGGAGACTGGAAAAAGTCAACTATGGAGAATAAATTGAAACGGAGGAAGTAGTAAATTCGGAAATAGAAGTATGTATGTCAAATGCCTTTTACAAAAAGAAATTCTGCAAATATATAGGTATAATGAAGAAAAGGGGTTCCCCAAGTTAACAATAAAAGAAATGAGCAAGCTAAATCAGCACAATCAGTTCGGGATGTTTGACAGCAGTCTAAGGTCGATGTCCAAGTTTTGTACCAGAAACTAGAAGAGCAAAAGATTAGAGCACAAAAGTCAAATGAACATAAGCATCTCTTAATTTTGCTAAAACCAAAAAACAAACCATCGTAGTCAAATAAACAAACCAAGAACTATTCTTATCGTACATCCCCAGTCTACTTATGATTCTATCTCGACCTGGTTTACTTTTAGCCCTTCTAAGCAATATGAGCAGCTCATGATGGCAGACTTCCTGCAATCAGCAAGTAGATTATCTAGATATCCTAAATTACCTACAGCAAATTTAACAAAAAGTTCACACAAAGAATGGCAAGAAACTGAAAGATAGGGAAGCTCAAAGCTAGGTAAAAATAATCGCGTATAGCCTCAAGATGGCTAGGAAATCTAATAGATGCATACACGAGTGCTTAGATTGGTATCAGTACAAAAACAATATAAAATAAAAAATGGAAAAACACAGATGACAAGAAAATCATTTGATCTCCAGAATAATGTTAGATGGAAAACAATTCAGACATACAGTTTTATCGGGTGCCACTTACTCAAGAACCAAAAAAAAAAAAACATCAGCTAACAGACAAGGGCACCTCCCTTAAGAGAGGTATATTAAATTAACTAAACGAAAATTGTTTTTCAGGCACTCTGTAAGTAACATTGCTACAAGGAAATAAACAATTGAGAGAATCATTGCATCTTTTCACACGCTTCTACAAGCTAGAATAATTGGCATGTCCTAAGGCATTTTATAGTTGTGTGGTTCCTTTGAAATAGTTTTCAACATCTTCAAAATAATCACATGAGATTTCTGTTCCATCCATTAAACAGTCCTAAGCCTGCCTTATATAACATCCTCCAAAAGGTCACTCTCAGGATTCCAGGTTGCTCAACATCTTTAACTTCATCACATGAGAGTACTGTAACTGCACGAGAAAGTATTGCTTGTTTAAAGTGAGATTTGTTATCTTCCAAAAGCAAGACGCCCTAGACATCAGTATAACTCAGTATGCAGAAACTCAGATTATTTTGGTCCAAGACTCTGCTTTCCTTCACAATTTTGCACACATATGCAAATTTAATTTTCTGACTGCAGAATGTATTTTTGAATGAAGCACAAAGAACCTTGAACAGAAACCAGCAGCTTCATCTCACCAAACCACTCATTATGGACCTTTAAGTAAAATATAACACTCGATACGCCATTGACAACTCATTCCTTGATCGCCCATACAATACAAATCGTAATTCAGGAAACTTTGGGAATATGTATATGCACAAGAGCAAACTTTTTTACATCAGTGGTAAGAGAACAAAATGACAATGCTTCTCTATGACCCAAGAAGACCTAAGACTAATCAAAGGCATAAAGAGGTCAAGTGACGATCTAACTGTAATTCCAACTATGGCTTAAATTGCTGATACTCATTAACTCAATTAGCATACTTTCTTTGCTAGCTAATTATAGCAAAGAACAGAACATACAGATGAGCACGAACAAGCCCTCCGCCTGCTTAGTTAGGGGATGACTTTGCCTTCCTTAACTACCCAACCACTGACTTGCTCACTCAGAATACTGAGACTGACACAAAAACAAATGCTTTCAACCGTTTTTTCTACGAGGTTCGCTTGGATTGCTGTTCTTCGTTTACTGTCAGTTAGGTACTTCACAGTTGTGACTTGTACTTACTTTTTGAATGCACCAGCTTTTTTAGCATCATCTTTCAGCAAACTCAATTGTGTTTACACCAAAATTTCTAAAGAATTTCGCAGTCTATAGTTCAGGTTAACAGTTCACAACAACAGGTTAACCACAATTTGGAACAAGTTCAGCTACAAGAGTTTTTAACTTTCAAGTAAGAAAAAGCAAGGGAATTAATCTCGTGTTTCTTCATCTGTAAAAAACAGTGGTAATATATCTTATATAGCAGCATAAGTATAGAGGAAGACTGCCCCATCGCAATGAGTACCATAAACTCTATTGTGTTATTGATCATGCAGTACATGTTATATACCATAAACCCTTAGAGCTTTGGCTGTTTAAGTTCCAAGCACTCACGAACAGAGCAGATTAAGGAAGATGAAGCAGATCATATATCACATCCACAGTGATCCACATTAAGAGAGTCAAATTAATATACTGTTCAACTTTCATAAATGTTAAAGGGTGAAGGAAACTCAAACGTGGTACCTTCTGGGAAGTCACATTCACATGGTGGCTTCTTCGGCATACCTTCAGGCGCAATTTCATCTTCGACCTCATCATTTGAAACAACTTTCCCCTCATTGAACAATGCAAGACCTTCATTATACGATTCTAAATAAAATATTTTCCGTTCTCCCTCAAGGTTTCCTAGAAACTCTTTCTGATCTCTATCACAGTCCACAGAAAGCAATCTGTGAAAATTCTTACTGTTCAAGCGATAGCAACAACCTCTTACTAACAATAAAACATCTTTGTTCTTCCTAAAGTACCATGCCTTAGGCAAGGGGTGTCCATTTGGATTAGTATACCTGAAAGCTTGAGTCCAAGAATCCACATTGCCATATTCTTTCATCACCCACATAACAAATCTGTCTTCTAGGCGTGAATCTGTTACAATTAATGCTAGCATATCCCAGCAAGTTGTGACCTTCAATCTATTCGAATAACTTTCAGATCCCTCAAGACAAGCCGGAAACTTCATCTCACCAAAGCACTCTTCATGCACATTGAAAGTGATAATAATCCTCCACACATCAACCTCCAAACACCGCTGAGTTTCGATAGCAAATCCTGGCCAATGCACATAGCCATTCAGGAAACACTGCGAATAGCACCAATTACCTGGAGTACCACCCCACGTTTCTTGCAGAACATAATACATAGGAAGAGAGCTCGTAATGCTCCTCCATGACCCCGACTTAAGCGAGTAAACCTCGACAAGGGGAGGTATCCTAGGTGGCTCTGGCTCCGAAACATCATAAGGGTAAACAAGACGAACCACTTTGTAATCATTAGTAACCTCATCAAACCCGAACCCAAAACACTCCTCAAACATACCACACGAGGCTCGTGTATATATCGAATCAGGGAGTTTGATCGATTTCCTAATACAAGGATTCCACAAATACACGATATTACTACACGACAACACATCCGACAAACAAACAACACCATTACAAGAACCCACAATGCCATAACAATAGAAAAGACGATCCTTGATGGGCAGTTCTCGAAACACGATATTCGAGGCAGAAAATTTATTGTCATCAGGATGCAAAGCAAAGTACTCCTTGGTGTCACTATAACTACCTTCTGTATACTTATCAAAGTACCTAAGGAATATAAAGGGGTTATCTTTGCATTTCTTGTTGTGGGCAGTTGTGAAATCTGAGCTAGTGAGGAAAGTGAGCATGGTTTTGCAAGTGCAGGCACATATTACAAGGCTTTTGATAGGCAATCTCAAACAAATGTCTACCCATAATTCCTTAGGCAATAATTCCCACATCTTTGCAATAATACAAGATAGCAAGTGATCAAGTGAGAAGATTATTAACTGTAAAAAGGGCATACATAACTTATCTTCAGTTGATTCCTTGGAGTTCTCCTGGAGTATCAGTATGTCATCAGCTGCCAAAGTAGTGCAAAAAATACTTTTTGTCTGAAATGTCGAACCTCCAAGTTATGATTGCGATAAGAGAGTTTTAACTATTTAAGCTGTTTTTTTTTTAAATAATTTATTTTGCTATGGTTCATGATATTTGTCTATTGATATAAGTTAAGGAAAATTTTCATTGCAATTTTTCATGTTGTACATACATTTCATAAATATATTAATAGTTTGAAAAAGATAGGTTGAACATAGTAACTTTACATAGATTATTAGAGAAGAGTGTCTAGTAGATCAATTCTTTATTAATAAGTAAATTTTCTTTCTTGTCACAAGCCCAAATTAGTGTTAGAATTATATGTATTTATTGGGCCACTATAGCATGGTCTACTTTTATAATAAAAGTAGATGTTATCTTCTAAGACTAGCTGGTAAGTAGTAACTTTAACATCAAAAGCCAAATGAATGAATGTTTCTTGTGGATTATCTTCTTAATCTCTTTTTCTACAATAATGCCACAAAGTGTATAAGTATGTGGGAATTGCCAAACAGGAGTATGAGTGCAGGATGGTGCTACTCTTAAGTTGTGTCTATTCATTTTTAGTTTTTCCTATATAACTTTTAATTTTGTGATTGTCAAAAGAAAAATATAAAAGTTGCTCCAATAACTCTTGTATTAATTTATGGACAAGAAGATTAAGATATGGATACCACCTTACATGATTTTTAAGATAATGAAACAATATAATGTTGGATACCACCTTACATGATTTTTAAGATAATGAAAAAATATAATGTTACGAAGTACATAAATATGTTGTAGACCAGCTACTTAAAGTATATTCGGTTTGATAAAGAAAAGTACTAACTCAAGTGGTTAGAGCTCTTTTACTCTAATTATGAGGTTGAGCGTTTGTTTTTTATCAGCGACTTTATGCGCACATATCAGACAAACAAAAATATATTGAGTTTGATAATGTGCTCATATGACATTAATTCAAGATTAAATTACAAAGCATTCTCTAATCGGCTTATTAAAATATTCTTTTTGTGCAAACATCCAATTGAATTTGGGGGTGCGATGTGCTTGAGCAACAACTAGTATAGCTAATAGCCTCATTAGATTTATATTTAGATCAAAATTCTCTCATCTAGAAATTAAGCACAAACACTCATGTAAAAATAGTAAAATCATATTCCGATATTTTTCCTGATAAACACTTACCTTGATGACATTTTAACTTGACTCAATATACTAACTTAACATGGTTTATGAGTCCATCAATTTATCATTGTTATTCAATCCAAGTTTATTAGCTCTCTTGTTTCCTTTTTTTATCTACTTCTAGTGGTAGCTTTCTTGTTTTATTTTGACATTTAACTTTTGTACAATTATACGTGAGGGTTGTTCTTTGTTACTCTAGGCTTTTTTTTTTTTTTTTTTACAAAGGACTAAACAAACGAAAGTAACTGAAACACAATACACACTAAAGACTAGTAGAAACAATCTGTTGCCTAGTCTGCGTGGCCAAGTCATGAGCTCCTTTGACATCACTTCGATCAACCTTGTAGAGAAGACAAACATCAAGCAAATGCCCTAGACGACGGATATCAGAGCAAACCCAACGAATTTCTGTCGGAGTTGAAACGCAATCAAGCAAAATAAGGACCAATTGCAAAACATCTGTAAAAATCATCACTTGAGGAACCGCATGCGCAACTGCCCACTGAATAGCACCAAGGCAAGCTTGAGCCTCAGCAACTAAGCTACTCGCAAAGTAACCCACACTAGCATCACTAGCAATCCGAGCATCTCTAGCTATATTCCACACAACCCAAGCGGCCGTAGAAACAAATTGAGACGCCTTCCAAGACCCATCAACTTCTATAATAACTCCTGGTGTATTTAACTCAGCATGGGCATGATCACGGCCCAAATTTACGTGAATAAAACCTGGAGGTAAACCCTGAGCCTCACCATGAGAGCCACCATGAGCAGCAACTTTTTAAGATACCGAATCAAGGAATTGGATAGCTAGATCAGACGCATGACTAACAATCCAAGAGGGATTAAGATCCGTCCCCTTAAAGACTATGACATTGCGATGGCACCAAATTGCCCAAAGAGTACCAACAAACAATCCAGTTTTAAAACCGGACTTATCCTCTTTCCATAGGAAAGTAATGATGTCAATCATCCATCGGTTAAACGGGATCGAACTACCAGCTTGAATATTTACACCTAAAGAAGATGCACACCACACATGTTGTGTAGTCAAACAAAACCTAAACAAGTGATCAATGGACTCCACAGGCCCCTGACAAAAGGTACATGAGGAGGACACATGCATATGATGATCTTGCAAGCGCCCTTTAACAGCTAGGGCACCATGATACAACTTCCAAATAAGCAGCTTCCATTTCGGGAGTAAAGTCGAGGCCCAAAGAGATTTCCAAAACTTCTGATCAACCTCTAACAAAGGCAAGCGATTCTCCACCTGTTGGATAAGATAAGCATAACCAGATTTAACATTAAACACTCCAGCCTTAGTATATCTCCATAACACAAAGTCTTCCTCTTCAGACAAAGGAAGCTCAGTAGCATAAATTTGGCGAGCAAAGGAAGGCTCAAACATCCGGTTCACTTTGTGACTAAGCCAAGTTCGAGATATAGGACAAATAAGATCACTAACCCTTGAATTAACAACTTGACAAATGGGAACATCCTCACGAAATTGTTTCAAAGAAAAAGGAAGCCACAAAGGATCAGTGGTCTTAATATTAGAACCAGAGGCCAGCTTCCATTCAAGACCTTCCTGAAATAACCACAGTCCCTGATAAAGGCCTCGCCAAGCCCTAGATGAGCCTTGAGAATGAGGGATATTACGCCTTTGAACAAGATGAAACTGACGCGCATACTAGCCTTATAGAGTTGTGAGATAAGCAATTGCGGATGAACAATAATTCTGGACACTTGTTTCATAAGTAGGGCATCATTGAAAGCCCTAATATCTCGAATCCCAAGACCACCACAACCCTTAGGTTGGTTTATAATATGCTGATTAACCCAATGCATACCCTGACTACCATGTTTAGCCCAAAAGAAATTGATAAGGATACTATTGATTTTTGAAACAATGGTAGCAGGGATACGAAAAACCATCATGATGTGAGTGAAGAGAGCAATTAACACAGAATTCACAAGAACCAGTTTACCCGCTTGAGAAAAACAATGCTGACTCCAAGAGTTGACCTTTTGAAGCACCAAATCAATGAGAAAGTTAAAGTCACATGATCTAGCCCCTGAAATATCAACTGGTACACCCAAGTACAAACCCAAATTCGCAACCGAATTAACACCAAGAATTTTCTTGCAAGCATCTTGAATTTGAGAGGGTGTATTCGGAGAGAACTTAACAAAGGATTTACTTGGATTAATAAGCTCCCCGGAAATAGCACAAAATTGTTGCAAAATAGCTATGATACTCCGGCAAGCCTCTTGAGTAACCTTAAAGATGAGTATGGCATCATCCACATAGAAAAGGTGTGAAACCGAAGGTGCATCCCTGGAAACTTTAATGCCAGCAAAATGACCTTGAAGTTCATGAAATTGTAAGAGACGAGACAAAATCTCCATGCATAAGACAAAAAGAAAAGGCGACAAAGGATCACCTTGACGAAGACCACAAGTTGGCTTAATAGTCTCAGAAGGTTTTCCATTAACAAGAATCTTATAAGAAACAGTGGATATAGGAGAAGCAACTCCAGAGTCATCATCTGAACTAACATAAAAAACATCCATCAAATTAGGACAAGCTGGGGAAGCATGATCCACAGGAGGAGTCAAGCTGTCCAACTGATCCAAAGGTGTATGACTAACTGGAGGAGTCTGTAACTCACACCAATTACTAGGCCAGCAACAGGGGTAGGATCAGCACCATGTTGATCCTCTGAGATTCATTGGTCCAATAGAGTCATATTAGGGATAGACATACGCCATCCTCCCCCAGTAGGTACATGAGCATTAGAGAGAGGAGCAATGAGAACAGAGGACGGAGTAGAGTTAGACCTGGTAGATTCAGAATCAGCAGTTGTGGGAATCCGAACATTCGGACCACTAGGAGCCAAGGGTGGCAACACCACCATAGGTGGATGATGGAGCTGAGAACTAGAAGAGTTATGCATCCATCCCACATAAGTACGCTGAGACCTTAGAACAGAGGTGGGGCTGTGATGTATAGGCATCGCCGGAGCAGGAGGAGGAAGAGGACTAGGTGGGGTCTCATCCCCATCCGTAGCTTCAGATGGACTTTCAACGTCTATATTACTTGGAGCAGCTTGAACCTCCCCAAAATGAGGCCTCATGTTCCAGTTACGATCAATATCAGGTAAACCCCTGATCATATTAGTGTATAATGGAAGTCCAGGAGGCCCATGCAGAACCTGGTAGCCATCATGTTCAAAGGCCTCATACCTACTCAGAATCCGACGCCTTGCAACAGCTTCAGGAGTACGACAAGCAGATGTAGCATGACCAACTCTTCCACATTTCTTAAGATACCTTCATAACGAAAATAAACCCAAATAACACGATCACCATAGATGGGAAGAAAACAACCTGGAATTAGTGGGAGTGAAAAATCTATAAGCACCCTTGCACGCATATTAGTGGAGAAGTGCAGATCCATATTAAAACCCTCAACATGCAGAACCTCCCCAACATGAGCAAGGATATCACCAACAATGTCTGCATGCAAGTAGCTAAAAGGAAGCCCCTCGACTTGGATCCAAACAGCCGCAAGATTAAAGTTAATATCACGTGGAATGGTACGCCAATCACCTTGCCTGACCACCATAAACCTACCCAAAATGGACATAGCTCCATAGGTGATAATATCCTCGCAATCTTCAGGGTTGGAACATTCCAATAAGAATAAATGATCCATACGATGGACCACTATTGGTTCACGTGATCTCCACCGGGAATCAAGAATCCCTTGCAGTTGAATGCGTTCAGGAATACAGACATCCAAGAAGGATGCAACAACAGTGTTGTCCCAAATTATACCATTATCCACCGGGGCATGCAGATGGCCATTGAAGAGAATTCCCAGACGGGAAAGCATAACATTAAAATTATCCATGAACCTGGACAACGAGAGACACAAGGACCACAAATACAAGAACCAACTGACAAAGGAGTAGATAAAAACAACAAGCAAACCTAAACAACTATAAACTTCAGACTGAGGAAAGGGTGAGTGGATAAAAAAGAGACTAAGACACCCAAAAACTAAGCAAAATACAACTAAAACAAGGAAAACGTGGATCGTTTACACAAGAAAAACATGTTGACATAAAGCAAAAGATAGATAAATGCGCTAAGAGTATAGTACTTATAAGCTGAGAAGAAAGGCAACTGATCACAGCAAATGCCAAGTGGAAGAACAAAGAGCATGCAGAGATTATAGAACTAAGTGATGCATGAGACTAAAATAGCTAATAGATAGGCTAGATGACGAGAAAGCTAAACCCTAAAAATGACGGCGCACAGGGATCTAAAAGGGACAGAGGGAATATTTCATTTAAGAGGCTCACTTGAAGTGAGAGAGGCTCCCATTTTTAGAGAGAGATTATTAAAAATGTAAATGGACTCTTTTATTTACTCTAGGCTTTTGTCTACATCATCTCAACCTTGTGTCTGGCCGGGTTATATTACTTTCCTTTTTGGTTGTTTTATATAAGGCTAAAAGGTATATAAGTTTCTAAAAGACAACAAAACGTGATTATGGCCAAGTAATTGTGAAATGAGTATCATAATTATTATTATTTCCATTAACATTCATACTTCATTTAGTTTCAACAGTAGTACATATTTCATATTTTATATATTATATAAAATATTGATAATAAAAAAAATTCCTTTGCATGTAAAGATATCATGAAATTTAATACGTAGCCCCAAATCATATGTTTAATCAATGATCTCTCAATCGGTTTTCAGACAATTTGGATATAATCTCATAACTTTTAAATATTAATTTATGTTGTCAATCTCGAGATAATATTGCTAACGAACGTAATTTAATTCTAGAGAATATAATCTATACCACACTAAAAGTATGTTTTATATGTATGCAATCATAAGAAACCAAAAATTGAGAAGTTGTGAAAATAATGTATTGCAAATATTGGTAGTACAAAGTCTAGGTATCGTTTTGGTGAATTTAAATTTTGTGTCTAATCAACAACGAGAATCGAGGTGGGAGAATGTTAAGGGACATGTAACTATAGATGACTACATGTTCATGATATTATCAAGTAAATCATTAATTTGTTGTGGACCTAACTATATAATTGTATGCATACAATACATAGGTGAATTATCACAATTCAATTGAATAACTCTATACAATGTTGGAATGTTCTTGCTTGATGTTTCTCACCTTTGTTTTTTTCTATAATGCCTACATAGATGAACTTAATTTTTCAATTAATTTTGGGAGCGAGAGACATGTTTGAGAAATGAATGGAATCTACTCTTATATATATATGTATCCTTTTGAGGGCTTATATATAAGGTTTAATTAATCAATGAAAAGCTTGCATGTCAAAACTAATACATACACATAACAATTTAAATTGGCCTATTGTTAAACCTCTCCTCGCTGATAGTAGATAATATCTATTGTAACATACGTAAGCCTTTATATTTTCCACCGACAAATATTTCTAAGTTGTTGTATCATTGACACCGCAATTTGAAATTAATAATAATAACTCGGCTGCAATTGACTATCGAAGAAGGACTTTGGTTTTACAGTATCATAACTTCAAAGGATTTTCGATTATCTAATCATCATGGAAGCTTACATGACAAATTGGTTGTTCATCCAAGATGTGTAACCTTATATTTACTTCATAAAATACAAAATATAAACCAAGGATAACTATGCTTAGCAGCTCTTGGGGAAATTGGATCATGGCAAACACAAGACTAAGATTTTAAGGTGCCTGTAAAAGAAGGAAAATTAAAACAAAAGGTGAAAAAATGAATAAAGCTTATTACCTTAAATGGCTGGTATACGAATAGCTTCAAGACAATTTATTTTATTGCATGGCTACCAGTTTTGGACAAAGACCGTCAAGAATGACAAATCTTATATCTATATATATTAGTGGGTAGGAGATCTATAGGTGGACACGTGGCATGCCACGTGGGATGTACCCACCCAATAGTTACATGCTACGTGTCATAGTCACTTCATTAAGT
>CAAKMY010035079.1:0-21670 GCA_901111285.1 Corrigiola litoralis | reverse complement strand
GGGAGAGTTAAACTTCTTCTTAGGACTTCAGATTAA
Source organism: Corrigiola litoralis (assembly GCA_901111285.1). Taxonomy (NCBI): domain Eukaryota; kingdom Viridiplantae; phylum Streptophyta; class Magnoliopsida; order Caryophyllales; family Caryophyllaceae; genus Corrigiola; species Corrigiola litoralis. Next base: position 21,634 of record CAAKMY010035079.1, on the reverse strand, counting down.
GCAAAGAAGTGATGGTATATTGATACATCAACAGAAGTACATCAAAGAGCTATTAAAGAAGTATAACATGCAGGAATCAAGAACATATGACACACCAATGGCTCTGGTCACTAAAATGGACAAAGATGATAAAGGTAAGAGTGTAGATTAGAAGCTCTACAGAGGTATGATTGGAACTCTTCTATAATTAACCTCAAGTAGACCAGACATAGTATTTAGTGTGTGTATGTGTGCTAGACTTCAATCTGATCCTAAGGAGTCACACTTAACTGTTGTTAAAAGAATTTTGAGGTATTTGAAAGGATCTATTGAACTAGGATTGTGGTATCCTAAAGGTGGAAGTTTTGACCTCAAAGGATATAGTGATGCTGACTATGTAGGTTGTTTGATTGATAGAAAGAGCACTTCAGGTATGGCTCATTTCTTAGGACCATGCTTAATATCTTGGGGATCTAAGAAACAAAATTATGTAGCTTTATCAATTGCTGAGTCTGAATATGTTGTTGCTGCTAGATGTTGTGCTCAATTGCTTTGGATTATGCATCAAGTAAAAGATTTTGGAATTGATATTAGCAAAGTACCTATTCTGTGTGATAACACTAGTGCTATCAGTATTGTTAAGAATCCAGTTCAACATTCCAAGACTAAACACATAGAGATAAGACATCACTTATTAAGAGATAATGTTGAGAAAGGATTTGTTGAAATAATCTTTTGCCCTACTGATGATCAGATAGCAGATATTTTCACAAAGCCATTGAGTAGAGAACATTTTGAGAAGCTCAGAATGGACCTTGGATTGGTTTACATAAAATTGAGTGATTTATCCCTTCCACCAGTGATTGACTAGAATTGCTCAACAAAACAATTAAATACAATATGTGATGAAGTGTTGTAAAATTCTTAATTTCAATTGATATACTCGTTTGTGTATTTGAATTCATGCATAGACAACTCCTAAGTTGCTTGATTATAATTATGTTATGGTACAATGCATATAAGTCAGACCAAGTCGCAAAATATCCAAACACATATCCTACATGCACCATCACATACACAGTACATGCACCAACAACTTTTCTTGATCAAAATATAGCCGTTGCAAGTACAGTCCATTGACATTCTCAGTCAAAAGAATAAAATATAACCGTTACTGTTGAGTACATAGTGTCGTGTTAAGGGGAAAGTTTATTAAAACCAAAAATCCTAAAATCAAGCCACTACTTTCAGTTATCTCACTCCACTCACACCAAACCTTCACACTGTTCTCACAAACTGCCTCTTTGAAACCCTAAACACTGTAACCCGATTACTCTTTAAACTCTAGAAATCAAATATGAGAACAAGAAAGAGTTTAAGAATCAAGAAAAAGTGTCTTCAGAAGTTTGCTAATACATCAGACACTCCCATTGACATTGAAACTGAAAATCCAATCCTAGAACCAACATGCAAATGTCATAGTAACAAAGTCCAGAAACCAAAGGTACAAATACATCAGGGGCTCTTGAATTACTGTCAACATATGCTTAATCGGAAGGAGAGTCTAATCATGCAAAAGAGGGGTTAAAATCAGAAGAAGCTGGATCCAATAAAGATTCAAATGAACAGAGGTTAAAGGAGATGACTTCATCAGAGAAGTTAAAGGAGGTTGTTGATGCTATGGATCCGCTGAAAATAAATCTGAAGGTTGATGATCAAGGTGCACAGGCTGAAAAGAAAAGGGGGAAAAATAGTGCAGAATAAAAACCACAGTTCAGCCATCAAGAAAGAAACCTACAATTCTTGATGTTCGTGAAGAGGTCTTGAATCCAACACTTATTCCAAGAATTGATGGAAGCAAATGAGTCAAGACCACTGCAAGGAAGAGTGCATTTCTGGCAAAAAATATTGAGATTAAGGAGCCTGAAGAACAAGAGGGTGAAGCAAACATACCAGAATTGGCATCAAGAAAAAGGACAAGGCAACAAATTCAGAGAGTGCTGAATGAGATTGAGAAGGAGGATTCTGATACAGAAAGAAAAGAAGTTGTGGTGAAGAAAAGGCTGACAAGGGCTGCAAAAGGAAAGGGGAAAACTGCAGATGCACCACTGGTAGCACCAGACCTGAAGGAGTTCAAAGAAAGAAAGGTGTTGTATGGAAAGGTCTACCCTTCTACATGATTGAGTCAGCCAGAACTTAAAGGTATAGCTTCTGCCATTGATTTTCAAGGTTGGATTGAATTTTTGAATGGGACGTTTGATGTGTATGAGGATTTAGTGAGCGAATTCTATCTGAATCTGAAAGTTAAGAAGAATGGAGATATGGTTGAATATGTGGTGAGAGGAAAATCAATTAAGTTGTCTGCTGAGATTGTTGATGAGATATTAGGAGTAGATAACTCAGGATTTGATGAGTTAGTGAAAGATCACTATCCGGGTGATTTGGTAGAGAGCAAGGTGTTTGCAAGAATAACTGGAGGAATTACTGATTCCACTCTAAGCTATATTTTCAAGCATCTTATGCCAGAACAGAGGTTATTGTTTCGATTGAATATGACATGTTTGGTGCCAAGAAAAGAAGGAAGAGTGAGGCTCACAGTGCTGGATGTGTCCTTTTTGTCATGCTTACAATCCAAGAGAAGATAAACCTACCTACATTAATGATCAAGAACATGATACATGCATTAGCCTCAATAAAAGTGCATGGACTGCCATATGGAGGTTCGATGACGGCAATCTTCATGTCCTTTGGATTTCCATTTCAGTTTTTGAGTTTCCTTCAAAATCACTAGTCTTATTATGAATTGTATTTTTACTTTTAATATTTCGTTTCTTAGGAATTGTGAAATTACACGGTCCTTTCAACCTTCTAGGGGCATTCGTCAAGGGGACCCTCTTTCCCCCTATATTTTCAATTTATGTATGGAGAGACTTTCTCTCATGATTGAGGAAAACCTCGCTGCTAAAATTTGGTCTTGTATTCATATTGCTAATGGCATTAACATTTCTCATGTTTTCTCTGCAAATGGTATCTTTCTTTTTGGCAAAGCCTCTGTAGCTAATGTTGATGTTATTTTAAGTATTCTAAATAAGTTTGGTCAACTTTCAGACTTCTCCCTTAATAAGAATTAATCTAAATTTATAACATGATGCAGATTAAGGATAATATCAATGGTCATTGGATTGTTATGAGGAACTTTAATAATATCCTCAACTTTTTTGAGAGAATTGGTTCTTTGGTTACTTTGAATGAGGTGGAAAAGTTTAGAGAATGTGTGGAATTTTGTGATATAGTTCATATGAAAGCTATTGGTTCCTTTTATACATGGAACAACAAGAGGTCTGGTTCTTAAAGGGTCTATAGCGGAATTGATAGGGTCAAGGTGAATAGTGAAAGGATGAGCTCTCATGACGGTGCTTTTGCTTATTTTCCGAATGAAGGAATTTTTGACTATGGTCTTTGTATCATTCATATAAGGCAGGATAGAGGTATGTGGAGGAAAATGTTCAAGTATTACAATATATGGAGTGAAGCTTTTCTATTAAGTGATGTTGTGAAGCAAGTTTGGGATTGTCAAGTTCAAGGCACTAAGATGTATGGTGTGGTGGTAAAATTGAAAATGCTGAAAAAGAAGTTGAAGAATATAAATGAATAAGAAACTGCTTTTGAGGTGAATTTGAGAGAACATTGAAAGTTATTAACCTCGTGCAAGATTCTTTGAAAGTTGATCACTTGAATGACAGTTTGCATTGTCTGGAGAAAGAAACATGATTAGTTTGAGAAAGGCTAGGGATAGTTACTTGAGTCAGAAGAGTAAAATATCTTAGCTTAGGGAAATGATAATACACAGTACTTCCACTCTATGATTAAAGTAAGAAGGGAAGTCAATAAGGTGATTATGATAAAGGACATCGATGGTGTTATGAGAACTGACACTACAAGAAAAAGACTTTTTCGTGGCGTTTATTTCGTGGTGTTTATATAATCGACGCAATAGGTAAAAGATTGTACCATATCTACATAATCTATCGTGGCTATATGTAAATGCCACGAAAAGCAATATTTACTCGCCACAATAAACCCCACCCCTCCCCCACGTCCCGCTAACTCCCTCAATTTTTTAGAAAGACCTGTTCAACACTCTTTCAATTTTGTAACTCCCTCCCACTCCAACTCCCACTCCCACCCAAAACTCTCGCACATCTCCTTTTTCTCTTCACTTTCCCTTCTGCATTCTCACTCACCGAAACACCCTCATTAACAATTGCAAGAATCACTCCATTCTCCAACCCAGAACCCTAACCCTCTGAGGACTCCGATAAGCTCACATGACCTTGCGGCCCATAGAGCCCCACCCGCGACGACAAAGGCAGCGCCTGATGGTGGAAATGCTACTGGTGGAGTGGTGGATGAGAGTGGTGGTGGGCCCAAGTCGGTGAGGTGACTATTGATGGTAATTTTTCTACCATATGTGGTGTTAAACCCTCTTGTTGCTCAAGGAAACGTCTCAAGATGGTTTAGAAATAATTAGATGTATGCTCTTTTTTTTGTTGATTTTACTTTTCGATAGTTTTTTTTATTGGTTTTGTGCTAGTTTTGTTGATTGGTGTGTGTCTGTGTCATGTATTTCTAGAGTTGGCGAGTCGTATCGAATATTAATTCTCCTCTCACGGTATGTTTCTTTTTATTATTATGATGGGTCCAACTGTAGTTGGAATTTAATTGCTTTGTAGTCGAATGAACTGTATTTGCGTAGGTAGATGCTAGCATAGGAACATGTTATGGCTAAGTCTGGCATCGCTTCTTTGTTATTAATTATTGATACTCCTTCAATTTATAACCTGGTTTGTGCAGTTCTTCACTTCCATTTTGCAATTAATGAATTGACCCAGGTCCTTTATATGTAAACCTTTTGAAATGGTGCACATAATTGAAAAACATTTTGAATGTTGAAATACCGATGGCGTGCCATGATATTATCAGCGACGAGTTATCGGTTTTGTTAAATGGTAAGCATAGTACCTCATATTCATGTAAATTTAGATTTGTGTGCGTGTGTCAATGATGAGTTTAGACCTTCTGGGGGCGCTGCTTGCGTAATGGAAATTCTATAGCACCATCATTTAACTGAGTAACTCTTACTAAAAGGAATGTATAGTAATTAACTTTCTATAAAATTTACAGTTTCTACTTCAGAGATGTGGCATAATATTTTTGAAAATGTCCGTTGAAGCATAAGTTGGGTAATAGGTACCCCCCCCCCCCCAAAAAAAAAAAAAAGGAAAAGACTTTACTGTATGCATTCTTGTTCTCATTCTTGTCAGTTATAAATATTATCTCGTCGTGTAAGTCATCTGATTTTGCCGTAAGGATATTGACGAATGTACTTGATTGGTGTTCAGACCTTCAGATGAGCTACCATCTCTTTTTTCGGGACAACTATCCTGCTTGGTCACATAGAGATTAGCAAATATGAAAGACAGTCTACTTCATTTCTCTCATATTATGGTATACTATAAAATATGATTGATTTTTCCTCTTACATTATTTGGTGTAACATTGTAGCTATATGTTTCTCACATATTGCAGGTTATTACTTGTGATTCTAGACCAGTATGAGCAAAGAGCTTCAAGGAGAATGGTATAGTTGCTTTATCGTTTCGCTTTTGTGTTTGTTTCTGTTTGATTTTGTTAATCGAGGAGAAAGGCAACTATTTTTCTCTTTAGTGCAACATGATGTATGTAATATTTATGGTGATGTTAACTTCGAGGTATCCTTCCTCATTTGCTTAGATAATTTGGTAAAACAGGATCCTCCACATGATGCATTTCCTATCCTTGTGCTTTTCTTCATTACGTTTGACTTACGATTGTGGGCAAGTTCATTTTACACTTGTGGGTAAAGTAGCCCAGTTTGTCCTTGAGAAATAGTATGTGCTATTGTGGATGTCAAATGAATGATCACTCTAAGAAGAGAGCCACTCTCTCATGGGAAATAAGAGGTCTCACATGTTTATATTTTGTTGTACCAAAAGATATACCTTTATCAAGTGCGGCAAAAGCATTTTCTTAGCTCGGAGCCTGATAGTTTAGCGTATGGCAACTGACTTCTATGTTAGTTTAAATGGTCTGTTCTTTCAGTCGATTATGACCCTTGGTGTTTAGTTCATGGTATATGTAATTTTTCTACCTTCATATAGAATGTTGCATAATGTACATTCTTTTTGGTTTGTAGTGATTTTTTTGAGGTAAGGTTCATTCCCTTGTGTATAATTATGTATGATATGCTGGAAGTTGGTTTTCAGAATAAGTGGCTGATCAACCTGAAATCATGGTTCTTGGTGTTGATTTCGTTTCTTTATCATAGTTGTCTGTTGATTCTCTTTCCTTTTGCTCTGGTAGATGATCCTGCACCCAGCCGAAAGAGACTGTAAGTCGCATTCAGAAAACTGAGTATTATATACTATCTTTGTACTCTTTATGCGAAAAACTACAGTCTTTATAGGATACTACTGTTGGCCTTGTTTTAGAAACACAGTGTTAGAGTCTCGACACTGGTGTATGTACTAATAAGTTCATATATTTGAGTGTTGGGAATTAGGATTGATATAGGGTGTTTTACCGTTCTGGTTTTCTCATTGTTTTCTACAGGGAAACAAGGCAAAGTTCATGACTATTACGAAGAAACAAGAAATATTTCTAGAGAGATACAGTGAAATGGAGACCGTCAAGGAAACATGCCATTTTCCTAGAGCTGGACAGAGGTTGGTTCCGTTTTCTTGGTTTGCACTTTCGTCTGCAATGACTTCTCAATTTTGTCTTTTTATTTTTCCAACTTTCACTTTAGGGAAATACAGTTTCTTTCCTGTAAGATATGACTCTAGATTTTTCTTAGGTAAAAAAAGTTTAGGAACACCTAATCCATCCTCGACCTTAGTAATAGCCATTGGATTGTATAGGTAGTGGCATGGGTTATCAGGTATGATACATCTTACATTTTAAAAGGCCTGAGGCTTAGTCAATGTCTGAGTACTCAATCTACTATAAAGCACCAATTCTATTATATTCTCTTAAGCATACCCCTATGTAAATGCATCATATCCTCCCGCATGCAAATTAACATAGTACTTCAATTGCTTTTTTTGGTTGATTACATACTATTAAATACAAAGATACAATACTATAATTTGAGATTCAGCTACCGGTTATATCAATATGGCTTTAGATTAGAATATTATGATAATATGATCTTTGTGTTATACGCTATGAATTTCCATAGAACTATGTTCTTCTCCTAATTTTTGAGACTTTGGTAAGAACTAAGAAGTCAAGCATTCATGTTTTACAAGGATCGGTTGTTAAAAACAGAAAAGGTCGCATTTTCTGAAGTAATTATGTATTTTTTGGGAAAAAAGTTTCTGATGTGTTCCACTTGAGTGTTGTCTATTAATGGAATAAGTGTTTTATGTTATTTCGATGTTCATACATAATAGAATCTTGCTTTTTTCATTAATGAAGGATAGCCCTTGCCCACTGAAAGTAACATAGCAGTAGTCGTGGTAGACTGGTTGTTCAATGAAATAAAGATCGATCCTTTGATATGCTTCGAGTTTGTTATGTTGATCAGTGCCCATCGTTCATGAATCATTATCAGTTGCCGATGCTTTCAGCAGTATCTTATCTAAGAGACATTGAAGTCTTATATTTTGGATTGGTATTTGGCATCTTCTTTCCTCAATCAGAAAACATTTCTCTTTTGTTTGTTTACCATAGTTTCTTCACAGGCTGTTGAAATTGCTAAGGTGGATTACGAGCCCATTAATACCTACATTCTATATGCAGAGGACATCACTTCTCCAATGATCTTACCTCAATGGAGTTCTCATATTTACAAAACACAAATGATTGCTTTAAAGATCCTGCTGACCTACCAGATCCTGTCACATGGTAAGATTTCATTCATATCTTGTTAGAGGGATTATGAATTTCGAAAGGTCGCCATCTGGTACTACTCAGTTGATCGGCGTATGTTTATATATAATAGACACTTACTTTACTATGATCGGAGATAAAATCTGAGTAATAACTCGTGTTTATTGTCCTGCATCCAAGTAAGTTATGTAACTAAACTGAAGAAGGTTTTTTTTTTGACAAAGAAACTGAAGATGTTAAGCACCTGTAATATAAGCAAACAATAGATGTCCTCTTCAGAATCATGCAAGCCATGATAGGAGCTGGCACAACTTTGATCTGACTTTTTATTGTGTTGTTACTAACCCCCATTGGATTGACTCCCTTTTGTTGTTCTTTGAGACATGAATAAGCTCATGGTGGCTACATAAGTAATCTTGGTCTTCTCACTCTTTATTTTATGTGAAGCAGATTCAACTCATTAGAGTGCATGCAAAAAGCTTGGACAACTGCATGTGGTTGGAGATGTTTGAACCATCAGTATGTTGACAGACCTTTTAGTACTTCAAATTGCTCAAATCACTATCCTACTTGCTTAGGAGAAAGGTAAAAACTATGACATTAATTTTGTTTGTCTCTTATTGTTATTAGTTATTGCTTGATTATTGGCACTAACGTCATACGCAAACTAATATGCATAGTATGATTTTTTTTCATATTGCAGTTATTACTACGTGTGCAATATCGTTGGTGAAGTCCATCACTTTGCAGAGATATTGTTCTAATGAAAACTTTATCATTTTAGTTAAACTTCTGTTTTTTAAGGCCATTGGCTCGCTTAAGACAGTACAAAACAACTTCATGTGTTCATGTTTGAGGATAATGTACGCTCTTTTGTTTAATGTAGAAATTATGATGTAAGTTGGTATTGGAATCGAATATATGTACGACTACGAATTTTCAATTTTATGAAAATTCATTTATTGTGATTATTGAAGTTGATTAGAAACCTTAATATGCACAACACTGAATCAAAAGTATAGCCTAATGTGGCAATTGAAGTATAACCTATCTTGGCGATTAAGAAGATCTATCGCGTCGATTGCAAATGCCTTTCGTGGCAATAACAATCGCTATTGAGTCAATGCAAAAGAATAAAGTTTCGCGGCGATTGTAATTGACATAACGAGCATAAACGTAATGGTGAAAAAGGTCTTTTGTGGCGATTACATTCGCCGCGATTTTGTCACGAAAAGTATATCGCTATCGCGGCGATTCATAAGGTCTATCGCGGCGATTGTAATTGATGTAATTGGCATGACTTGGAAAATAAAAAAGGTCTTTCGCGGCGATTACAAACGACGCAAATTTGCCACGAAAGGTGTTATGCTTTTCGTGGCGTTTATTTTGGGTCTACCCCAGCGATTGCTATAATCGCCGCGATAGCCTACGGCAACGGTGGCTACGGCACCGAATAGAGAATCGATGGGATAAGTTTTCGTGGCGATTGCAATCGCCACGAAAGGCTAAAACAAACGCAACGAAAAGGTCTTTTCCTTGTAGTGTGAACTTGCACATATTAAGAAATATCATTCCTAAATTATTATGTGGGATTGCTTGGGACTAATAGCAATTGTTCAGGAGTTCATCAATATGTTGTTATATAGGGAAAATGGCCAATGATGATCACCATATGTTTAGTCTTGTTTCTAAGCAAGAGACAAGAGATGTTTTCTTTGGAATTCCCAAGGAGAAATCCCCTGGACCATATGGTTATTTTAGTGGGTTAGTAGGGTCTGAAATCATTGCCGCCATTGAAGCCTTCTTTGTGAAAGGGAAACTTCTCAAGCAATTAAATGCTACAACATTTACTTTGATCCCTAAAGTGACTAACTCTTATTTTGTGACTGAGTTCATGTTTAATAGCCTGTTTTAATATGGTGTACAAAGTGATATCTAAGATATTTTGTAATAGGCTTAATGCTATTCTGCAAGATAATATTAATCGAACTCAATGTGCTTTCAACCAAGGAAGATACATTGTGGAGAATGTAATGATAGGTCAAGATCTTGTTAGAAAATACTCCAAGAGAGAAAGGGGCTTTTAAATGCTTGATGAAAATTGACTTGAAGAAGGCTTATGGGTCAATATAATGGAGCTTCGTCAGATCTTTGTTGGTGGCTTTGAATTTTTCTGAAAGGTTTGTTTCTTTGATTATGGAATGTCTGTTTCCTACAATTTTTTTCTTCGTTAATAAACCGAGAGGTCTTTGATTTCTTTAAGGGTAAAAGGGGATTGAGACAAGGCGAACCTTTGTCCCCCCTCTATTTATCATGTGTATGGATTATTTGTCAATAATGTTGACAAAAATTGCTGAGAAACAAGAGTTCAGATTTCATGCTTTGTGTGAAAATTCTAGAATGAATCACCTCTGCTTCGCATATGATCTCATTATGTTTTACAGAGGTGATTTCCAGTTTATGATGTTATTGTCTGGGGGGTTTCATAATTATTCTACAGCTTCTGGCCTTGATATGAACACAATAAAGTCTAATATATATTTCTCTTTTGTGAATTTTGAGGTTACATAGGCCATTACTAGATACTCCGGGCTTAAAGTTGTCACTTTATCTTTTAAGTATCTAGGAGTCAATATATATCATCTTAGAGAATGTCTGTAAGTAGATGCAATGTTCTGCTAGAGAAGATTGCTTTGAGGATTAGGAGCTTGTGTTCAAGGAAACAATACTATGCTGCTAGAGCCACCCTTAAAAATTTTGTCTTACTTAGTCTTCATTCATATTGGGGTAATGTTTTTATTCTTCCTAAGATGGTGATTAAACTAATAGAAGCTATTTACATGAACTATCTGCAGGGAAGAAAGGGAGACTTATAATAAAGCTCCCTTGGTTGCATGGGATTGGGTTTGTAGGCCTAAGGTGAATGGTGGTTTGGGTTTTTTTAATTGATGATTGGAATAAGTGTGTGTCTATGCAAAATCACACCATATGTAGATTAAATGGATCAACAATATCTATTTAAAAGGTCTAGACTGGTCTACATATAAACCAAAATAGTAGGATAGTTGGTAAAGGAAAAATATATGTGGGTTGACGGAGCAATGTGGTGCTTTATGCGTTGGTAGGATGCATGCTAGTAAACAGTACAGTGTTGTTGACTGCTATGTTCATTTCAAAGGGAAAGCTAAGAATATTTGGTGGACTAAGTTGATTTGGCGCATATTTTATTTGCCTAAGTGTCATATGATAGGTTGCCTTGTTATGCTTGGTAAATGAAGGATAAATTGTCCATGTTGGGTATCACTGTTGATGGTACTTGTGATTTGTGTGGTGCTGGTTCTCAGTGTCATGTTTATCTGTTTTCCCAGTGTGTTTATAGTCAGAAGCGTATCATTTTGTTGGATCAGAGAATATAATCTTTGCTAGTAGTACTATGAAGTGGTGTTAAAAAAAAGGGGTTTTAGGTTTAAAAGGCAAGTGAATTCTGCTATGTTAGTGGCTTTGCTATATTATGTGTGGCAGACCAAGAACAAGAGTAGAGAAAAGATGATTTTAACAAGACCTGAAGCTTTAATCAAGAATTTAATTTAAGAAATGGAAATCGGAATTGAGTTTGTTACATAGGTGTTTTGAAATTGTCGTGATTAGTGCTGGTTTAATACTTTGTATTCCCTGCTTTGTAGTAGCGAACTTAAGACTTTGTCTAGTATCTTGGATTTAGGTTGTATTAAAAGTGGTTGTTTTGGTTTAATAGTCTAGCTTACATTTTGACCAAAAAAAAAAAGAAAATTAATTAATTGATTGTAAATATTTTAGCTAATAAGGTTAAATAAATCATGAACGGAGCATAAACAATTCTAAAATTCCGTTTATTAAGCATATATTAAGTAATTTAAACAAAAAATAAAATTAGGGAAAAACCTAGAATTTTCAAATTGGGAAAAAACAAGGGTGATTGGTGTGGGCGTAGCTAGCGACGGCGCACGTAGCGGTCGCTAACGACGAGGGTACGGCTTCGCTAGTGGCTGGCGAGCCGCGACGTGGGTGTGGCTGGTGCCACCGGTTAAAGTGAGTAGTTCGAGTGAGTTAGGTGCTGACACGTGGGCGTCCTGTGCCATTGCCGTTGTTCATGGCAGTTGGTGGTGATTGATCTCGAGTGAGTGTGAGGGAGTTCTATTGAATTTGGGCGAGGGAGTTCCAATGAGTTCGGCTGATGGAGAGTGAGGAGTTTAGTAAGTTTTTTATTTTTTAATATAACCGCAACTTTAATTAGCAGTTTTCTAATATAAACAACATTCTAACATTGTGGTTTACTTGATTCAGGGTGTAGTATGCTTACAAACCCCATTTCTAATTTCTGGTTAACCCTTGTTTAAAAAAACAATTTGCATCGCTGACAGGGCTGAAGTAGACATTATTGTGGGGAATATGTTTACGGAAACAGTAGGGAGGGAATTTTGTCTAGGGGAGCATTTTTTGGGAAAACAATTCGATAAAAGTTCATGTGGCGGAGTATGAGATGAGTATGAGGATAATCTGGGTAGTCTGAGCTAAACTAGATAAGTCTAAGAGTTTGAACGTTAAGAATAAAGAATTAAAAAAACTAAAGTCTGAAATCTGAGTGGAGGTAGAGATAGTGTAAAACAATCACTTTTATCCTATTATTATTCCTGTATCTATCAAACTGCTTTACATCTTTGCCTCATCTTTAAAGAGAATTGTCTCATTTCATCTGAACCTAATAACCAAACCTCCTTTTGTCCCAAACAACTGCATAGTCATCTCTTACACCCCACCACACTTTGCCCCCTAACACCCAAATCACACCCAATAATAAACTCTACCCATCTTCCGTCACCAAGTAAAGTGGTATATCACTCACTACCTCCCCCAGCGACGACCAAGATTTCGCAAACTCCAACATAGTCCTCCACCCCTAGGTGACCGGATCTGCTGCTCAGATACCAAACCCGGCCCACCATGACCTAAACCGCCTTCTTTTAACCAAAAACACCTGAACCCCCCGCCTCCCCCTTGCCCCACTCTCCAAGGTGACAAAAGTTGGTAGATTATTGTGAAGGTGAGAATTTGGCAGATGGGTTTGATGAACATGAGTATCGAAAGTGAGAAGAGAGGAAGATGATGATGATGGATTTATGTTGTAGGTGATGATGTTTTTGTGTTAAGGTGTTTTGTGTGGTTGATTGGGTTATTGGTGGTTTATTAGATAAGTTTGGGTTATTTGGTGGGTGGGTGGGTGGTTGGTGGTTTGGGAAAAAAGATGTCTACCTAATTGGTTTGGATTTTTGGGACCACTAGTTGAGATTGAGAGGCGAAATTGGAATTATTCGGATATTATCAAAAATTGGGTTTTTTTTAAAAACAACCACCCAAATATTCGATTATTCCTATCAAAATGTCCTTTCTATTTTAGGAAAAATCACCTACGTGTGAGTATTAATGATACCAAATTATTGTTATTGTTTTGCTTCCCTTAGCTTTTAGCGTAGCTAAACTTTACTAGCGTATGCATGTAAATTTACTAGCTAAAATCACCAACCTGGGATTTTTTACGGGCTTCTTTTTTCCTCTTTCATTTTATAAGGACGTTTTAAGGGGTTATAAATAATATTCCTCCGGTGACAGAATAACAATAATTGATCTCCGGACCAAAAGCTAAGTTATGAAAAGAAAAGGGAAAAGAAAAGAAAGTTGCATCTTTATCCTGCTGCGCCAGTCCAGCTGTCTCATTCCTTGGTTATCGCGCCCATCACGAGCGCTGCTCATTATTCACCTCTCCCCCTCACACATCTCTGATCCACAAAAACAATCTGCTGCAGTTTATGCAGAGCTAAGTATTCGTACCCCCATTGTGCTCCTATTCCTATTTCCCAAACCAACCCCTATTTTTATTTCATTTCCATAGTTTCTGTGGTTACTTAGAAAAAAATAGAATAACTGAAATATCCCCCGCCCTACCAGAAAAAGAAAAACCCATAAATTGTCGTGATAAAGTCCTTATTCCCTAAAGCAAAGTTTACACACAATAAAAATCATCATCCTATATACCACCCCTTCCAAGTTGAGAGAGACACCATACTAAAGAGAGAAATAAAAGAAAAATAAAATAGAGGAAAGATGAAGAGAGAGCATCCGTTTGACCAGAACGGCGCCGGAGGTACGGCGCCGCCGGGAAAGATGGGGAAGTCGAAGATGTGGAAGAAAGAAGACGAGGCCGGCGTAGATGAGTTGCTGGCGGTGTTAGGGTACAAGGTCAGGTCATCGGACATGGCTGAGGTGGCACAAAAGTTGGAACAGTTGGAACAAGTTATGGGGAATGTTCAGGAAGATGGGTTGTCTCAGTTGGCATCTGAGACCGTTCATTACAACCCCTCAGATCTGTCCACGTGGCTTGAATCTATGTTGTCTGAGTTCAATCCGTCAACTAGTTTTATTGATGATCCTTCTCCGGCGTCGATTGGGTCTGTTGTTGATCCGACGGCTGCTGGGTGTTTCAGCAGTTCCGCGGTAAAGTTGGAGGAAGATCAGGTGTTTGCTGATTATGATCTTATGTCTATTCCAGGTAAGGCTATTTTAACTCCACCACAAGCACAAACACAACTACCTCAATCATCAGCTAGTGGTAGTTTGATGAGTGCTAATAGTACTATTACTACAACTAGTGCTAGTGGTGCTAGTGCTAGTTTGGGTTCACGGCAGGCGAAGAGGATGAAGCCGACGATACCGAACCCGGTGTCGACGCCGAAATTAGGGAGTGGCGCGGCGTCGAGGCATGTGGTGTTGGTGGATTCGCAGGAGAATGGGGTGAGATTAGTGCATACTTTGATGGCATGTGCGGAGGCAATCCATCAAGAGAACATGGTATTGGCTGAGGCACTTGTGAAGCAAATTGGGTTCCTGGCGTCTTCACAAGCTGGATCTATGAGGAAAGTGGCTACCTATTTTGCTGAGGCACTTGCTAGGAGGGTGTATAAGCTATGCCCAAATGTTCCGTACGATGATAATTTGTCAGAGATGTTGCAGATGCACTTCTATGAGACATGCCCTTATCTTAAATTTGCGCATTTCACTGCAAATCAAGCCATTTTGGAGGCGTTTAGTGGGAAGAAGAGGGTGCATGTTATTGACTTCAGTATGAAGCAAGGGATGCAATGGCCTGCTTTGATGCAAGCATTGGCCTTAAGGCCGGAGGGTCCGCCGGCTTTTAGATTGACCGGGATAGGACCGCCTGCGCCAGACAACTCGGACCGGTTGCAGGAAGTGGGTTGGAAGCTAGCTCAATTCGCCGACTCCATCCAAATCCAGTTCGAGTACCGCGGGTTCGTGGCGAACTCGTTGACCGATCTGGAAGCGGCTTTGCTCGATCTTAGACCGGACACCGAAGCCGTGGCGGTGAATTCCGTGTTTGAGCTGCACAGGTTGTTGGGTAAACCGGGTGCGGCTGAGAAGGTGTTGGGTCTGATCAAGGAGGTGAACCCGGTTATAGTAACAGTTGTTGAGCAGGAAGCGAACCACAATGGTCCGGTTTTCCTTGACCGGTTTAATGAGTCCTTGCATTATTATTCTACCATGTTTGACTCGTTGGAAAGCTGTGTTGACAACGAGGATAAGATGATGACGGAGGTGTATCTTGGCAGGCAGATTTGCAACGTTGTGGCATCGGATGGGGTGGACCGAGTTGAGCGACACGAGACGTTGGCTCAGTGGAGGACTCGGTTCGAGTCGGCCGGGTTGTGTCCGGTTCACCTCGGTTCAAACGCGTTCAAGCAAGCTAGCATGTTGTTGGACTTCTTTGCAGGTGGGGATGGGTATGGCGTGGAGGAGAGTGATGGGTGTCTCATGTTGGGTTGGCATAGTAGGCCGCTCATTACTACTTCGGCTTGGCAACTCGCCAAGACTCGCTGAGTTGCCGAGTTGTCTCGGTACGATTTTTGTGTGACCTAACGGGAGTGTATGGTAACAAGGGTGTGGTCCCCCACAGCCTAACCACTGCCTCAGTTTTGATTGATGTGCTGAGCTGTGGGTGTGGTAGTGCGTGAGACCCACCATTACCACTTCTTCTCAATTCCCAATTCACTCAGTACTCTACTGCTACTGCTACGTTTACTACAAACCTCAACCTCATCTCTTCTCTCCACCTTAAAATATCACACCCTCATCTTTTTCTTATCTTTTTGATTTTGCGTACTCTTTTTTTTGTGTTCTTGTTCGTTTTTTTTCTCCTTTTGTAAGTTGTCTACTGTGCGGGTGAAAAATTAGAGGGTTAAAAAGAAGTTGTATTTATATGATGTAGCCTTTACCACTCTCTTAATAAAAGAAGGCTGAATTTTCTTCATGTGTTACTCATTAATCTAATGGATTCGTTGCCTACTTGCCTATACGAGTACCTTTTAGTTCCTTTAAAGTAATCTCTGATTGTTGGTGTATACTAGATGTGCATATGAAATTAGAACGATAGTCTATTTCTACACAATTTTTTACAACATGGTATTATTTTAACTTTAAATTAGATATGATCACAAGTATGGTTTGAATAATTACGATATAATAAAAGTGACAATTTTAATTAATACCCATTAGGCTATCATTTCTAATTAGTTTAATATTACTTAAAATTAATCCGTTTCATCTAACATTTTCAGTTATTTGTATAGACTAGACTAGAATTCGAAAAAGTTCGATGGCTAACACGTCAAACTTGGTGATATTGTTCGTTTTTTTTTCCCTGTTTTGCTGGTTAATGATATAATGATCGCAGCACTTAAGACGTACGTATTATTACTGTGTTAGAGAAATGAACAAAGTTACCAATTTTTCGGCAAATGCAGAGCATCCATCCAACTCTTGATTAATTAGGAATATTGATCACAATATGATAGCATGGTAGGTCATGCGTATTACGTAAAAATGAAATCACTGGGTTCGGATGTATAAATTAAAGTCTTGGTTCAGGTTGCACCAACTGGTATAATTTCATAATTTGGTTGATTTAATGAACTATGTAGTATACTACGAGTACATGTTTATTTACTATGGACTGTACTAAACTTAGAACTGGTATTAGTTTCTTTGTTTCATTAGGATAGAACTTTGCCTTTGGTCGAAGTTTTTCCATTTATTGAAGTGATATATCACAAATCAGAGGAATTTATTGAACTGTAGGAACTTCTGCGTTGATACTTGATAATGATCTTTATATTACTAGCAGCGACCCTCTATTCCTCCATGACCCTATTAGCTGCCAGCTAAGCTGGTGCTATGGAAAAGCTCACCATGAAATTATTGAGCTGAGGCTGATAATGTTGATAAGTTGATAGTATTTTGATATTTTCGTTGGTTGGTCATTCTGAGAACAGAGGAATTCAATTCCTTCTTGACTAGTTGTAGTAAACATTATTGTCAATCCTATCATAGGTCCTCAACCTCCTCGACGGTGGGAGTAAATTTGTGCTCACTGCCCCCTATTATGGGATGTGATGGCCCGACTAGCCGCTTTCAAATTTCTTTGTTAGGCTAAGCATATTGTTAATTATTGGTGTGTGAGGGCAATGAATCAAATGAATGATTGGTTACAAATGTTCTTGAAAAAATCAATTTATTAATATATATTTGATCGATGAGGAAAAACTATGTAATATTATTATTCTTCTCATTGTAGCCCTTTAATTTTGAATTTTTTTCTTTTTTAGTATTTTCAAGGTTAATTTCAAAAGAGATGATAACATACTGATACACTGTGCTTCCATGCTTTTTATGTTCTGACTCTTATGTTCTTGGTAAATGTAACACTTAAGCTGTTGCATTGTCGAAGTATAGATACCCGAAAAGTAAATTTTTTTTTTTTTGAAAGAATCAAGTAAACTTTTGCAATTCACTAAAGTAAGGAAATACACTTGATCCTAACAAAAAAACAAGCTAAATAGAAAGAGAGCTAAGAAAAACCTATGTGCTAAATAGAAAAGGCTTAATAGACCTATTACGACCAGTAACTAGTTTCCTAAAATTCAGAAAATTCAGACTTGTAGTTCATCATTCTTATATACACATCATTCTTAACAACTCTAAAAGCTAGCTCCGGAGTTCTGTTTATATCCACAAATAACCTCATATTTCTTTCCCACCAAATGGTGTAAACAACGCCAAGAAGAGAGCACCTTCTAAGTTTTTCAACCTACCAACCCCTCTATCAATTTTTCCTATCCAGTGAATCTCAGGTGTAAAAGTACGTATTTGAAGCAACACTGAAACCTAACCAGACTTTGATGCCTTGCCAGACCTTATGAGAAAACTCACCCTTCAAGAAATATATGGGAAACTAACTTAGCAGCTAAATTGCATAGAAAACATAAATTACCATGATAAACCCTCTTCTAATCAAGTTATCCTCAGTACGAAGGCGATTTTGAACTGCTAAGTAACCCATAAAACCATGCCTAGGCCTGACTGAGGAGTCCTAGACCGACCTAGCCAAGGTGCATCTCTGAACATTACTCCTAAACAGAGCATATGCCTGAGTGACATTGAACTTACCTTCAATTGTCTAATTGTGCAGCATGGTACTGGCATTATTGATACCTCCAAAAAGACTAACAAAATTCATCCCTCGAACTAATCAGGCTTTTTAAAGTCGCAGTTGCTGTAAAGTTAGAAATAGCATGCCAAATGGATAGATCTTTCCGAAGACAGTGTCTAACCCAGACATACCACACATCAGGTTGTTTGGTGTACATTCTACAAACCCATTTCAACATCAAAGCCTTCTTTAAACTCAGAATCTCCTTTATGTCGACACCCCCCGTAACCTGTAGGATAGTACATACTCTACCACTTCATAAGCACCACCCTTATAATACCATGATCAAACCCCCACAAGAAGGACTTGAGCAAGTTAGAGATTTTCTTTATAATAGCTTTAGGCAAGAATAAAGCAGATCGAGATGCCAAAGATGACAAAGTTTATTAGATGGATCTTCCCCGCATAAGACAAGAATCCTCTCGCCCAATGTCGAATCTTGTCCTTTAATCCTTAGAATATCATTTTTTAAACTAGGATTGACACCACCAAAATATATGTAGGTTTTTTGGTGATTGGCATGTAGCCCATATTTCTTAGTGAAAACATTCATGCTTTAGCCATTACATCAATTAAAGAGGTATCACCGATAGTGAACATAAGCGAATCATTAGAAAAGATAAGGTGGCTTAAACCTACCCCCGCACATTTGATATGAGACCTTCTACAAACCTGATCTCCTTCTCAAAAGTCTCGACAGAGCCTCTACAGAAATTACATCAATACCACCATTTATATTAAGAGAGAACCTGGTAGAGGAGATACAAGTCATAATTGGATCACACAAATCTAAAATTAAAACCCAAAACCAACATGATTTTATGGAGAAAATCCCTATACACAATGTGAAAAGCCTTTATGATGTCAACTTTTATGATTGCCCTATAAGAGATTTATGCTCTACCATAATGTTTAGCCAACTCCTAAGTTAAACTGAGATTATCGAACAAA
This sequence comes from Corrigiola litoralis, assembly GCA_901111285.1. Classification (NCBI taxonomy): domain Eukaryota; kingdom Viridiplantae; phylum Streptophyta; class Magnoliopsida; order Caryophyllales; family Caryophyllaceae; genus Corrigiola; species Corrigiola litoralis. The sequence goes on along the minus strand of CAAKMY010035079.1, from coordinate 2,178 downwards.
TTCTTGGCCACGACAAATTCATTGCCGACTATTGCAAGCCAAAACACAATGAATCTTATTTTCTAGCACCTTACTAATCACTTTGTAAATAACATCACAACAAGCAATATGTCTATTATCTAACACAGAGCTTAGCGTATCTATCTTAAAGATCAGATCATAAAAAGTAGAAAACCTACTTCAAAATCTTATCAGTGGAAAATAACTCTTTCTGTAACAACCTGACCCACCACCATTCTCAACACAACCCATAAATACATGAGTTGTCCCCTTAGAGCCCATTTGTCCTCACTTAAGCCGAAAGGGAAAAGCCTTGTTGATATAGAAATGGTTGCTACTTCTTATATATTAATCATCATGTCCACATATCATCTAGCGATGTGGGACACCAAATCTCATGGGGTGTTACCGACTATCCCACTTATAGAACTCAATGTCCTCATAAAGCCTTAACAAACTGCACATCTGGCCAAAGCCCTCCCCTGCTAGGTGCTTGACCTGGTTACTCCTGACCACAGGTTCAGCTCACGGTCGCAGGGTTGCTCTTATACCACTTATAACAATCTTACCCACCACCAGTCTCAACACAACCCATAAAAACATGAGTTATCCCCTTATAGCCAATATGTCCCCACTTAAGCCCAAAAGGAAAAGGCCTTGATTTCCTTGATTACCTTACTATTATGTGGCAAGGTAAACCGACTGAATTTTAACATATCTTGTACTTTTTCATCTGATCAAGTGGGAGGACAACTTCTTTTATATGAGTGCATATTGATATCACTTGGATCACATAATAATTTGCGAAGACGACTCACATAATCTAGTTGTTGTCTGTTATAGTCTAGTGTTGTAGACATTTGAAGAGTCTTATTTTTAATAAGAATAATCATTTCCTTTTTGCTAATAAAACATAGTAATTCCACTTGGATGTGTGTCATATATGGGAGTGGTGTTGGGTCAGCCTTTCGTCTTTCCTCAAGTGGGAGGAAATACTGGTAACAGAGCCTAGAACGGATTTCGGTGTCGGTTTGGCTTTCACATTATGTCATTCAATCGCCGTAAATAATCCCCAAAAAATCAGGTTGATGCAAAAATTAAGTAAAATAAAAAGAGAAATCAGAATGGAATTATATATTGAAAATAAAATCAAACACTAAAGTATATTATATATAAACAAAAGAGAACTTAAAGTCACAATGATTTTATAGACAAAAAAATATATTCTACCTAGAAACTATTATTAAATGTAAACAACCATCACAAAGATGATCAAGTTAAGGATTATTTCTTAATGACGTAATAATATAAACCGAATCCGCACATGGAAAAGTATCCTACAAGTCCAATACTGAAATGTTTATATATTGAAGTAGATTCAAATGAGAACCACCATTAAGGTGAGAACCATGAGAACCTTCTCCACCATCAGATTTAGAATAAAGGGTTGAGATCTAACCCTCATTTTTATTTTCTATTCTTCCCCCTTCCCTTTCTCTCTCCTCTCCACCCCCACCTCTAGCCGGCCACCGTAAGGACTGTCTCCGCGTCGTACCCATCTCCCTCTAAGTCCCCGGCAACTGCTCAGATTGCCGCTTACGCCGGCGTTGCCGCCTCTAAAAAACACCAAACCCCCTCTCTTTTACGTTTGTTATGGCCAATATGAATTAAGATGGCCGTCAAGACGACCTAATGTCGTTGACTCCGACTGCCGCTAGCCACTCCGACCGCCGATTATCTTACAAAAAAAAGTCAATAATCTCAAATATTAAACCGAAAATCTACAAAACAAATACGCGTTTTTTGGATTAATGGATCCCGAAATCGGGATCGTAGCTCAAGATTCGGTGGGGTAGTGTCATTCTTTCACCGTGAAATGTCATCGACAACCGGTCAACGGCAATCAATGCCTGTATATCGCCGTTGACCGGTAGGAAGTAGTGGCCGTCAACTGCAGGTGGGGGTTGGTTTTGTTTTGTTTTCATTTTTTGTATTTTTCCGCGCCGATATACCACATTACTCTTACTACCACTCCTCTCATCCTCACCCTCTATTTCATCCTAATCGAAGGGTGGGGGGGTGCGGGGGGAGGGGGGGGGGGAGATTTTCATGGTTCTCACCTTAAGTGAGGTTCGCATGGGAACCGCACCTTATATAGTATACTTAATTATCATATGA
>CAAKMY010035078.1:0-11091 GCA_901111285.1 Corrigiola litoralis | reverse complement strand
CCACCCCCCCCCCCCTTCTCTCTCTCTCTCTGGCATTAGATGGGGGGCGCACCAAGGTTAACAATAGGTTATCTGTCTCACATCATTACCAAGGCTTCTAAAGTATGCTTTTGGCCATCTTGTCATTGAGTTCCACCCACAGTTATAAATATCTAGATGTCCTCCTTCACAATTTCTCATGTAACAACGCCATAGAATCTAAGTGCTTAATGTGGCTAATCTCTACCAGACTGATTTAAGTAGAAACTAAGATGATTATCTGGAGTGCAGTAGTCTCTTGCGAACTATTCTCTGAAGCATATATCATCAGCAATCACTCGTGGTGTCTTTGTGCCCCATTGACTTGCATTGCAGAACAAATGAGAAATCCGAATCTCATCATCTGTTTATTATTGTGTCACTTCTAGTCAATTTTTTGTCTCCTCATTGTCCCAAACTTCCAATTGCGATACCTTTTGCAAGTCTTATATAAAACAAGCTTCTATTGTCTTAGAAGAGATTAAGGTGGAGTGATGTTTACTGTGAAACTTCAAAGGAATGCATAAGCTTGAATGATCATATTTACGAATGCAAATGTGATTATGTGGTATTGTCCATATTTCTATTGGTAATAACTCCTGTTCGTTTTGCGAATCTTTTTGACACTGCAGTTTCCTTTCAGGTAGGCAAGATGATGAAGATTTTGAAATATGATGTGCATAGCAGGTGGTGGTTGATACCAAGAAACCCCTGATGCAAATGGAGTATTAGAATACTGCATTCGGGGGATTTTTGTTCATTATTTATAGTTCTCACTTCACTTCTCAGGATATATTTCTTGTAATCTTTAATACCAATCTTTTTCTTCTTATAGCTGATTAGTTGGCATATTATCTCAAATTACATTGTCAAAAAAAAAAATCCTCAATTTACAAAAGAAACACTCTGACTGGGCTTCATCTTGTGGAAGTACTCAAATGTAATACATGTTTGGTGCTGTGAAATTTTCACATTATCAGGGAACCTGATTCTGTTTAAAAAGATTGCTTATAACCTTGTTGAATCTTCTAGTTCAGTGAAGTTTTGTTCAGTCTCTTGCTGAAGGCTCTTTTCCTAAACCAGTAATACTTGAGGATATGCTAAATTAGACCTAATTTTTTTATGTGCTTTAATTAAGATTTTAAGCGCCTGTTTGGCCTAATTTTATGTAAAATTGTGTTTGTTTCTCCCGACTGTTTTTGTTTCACAAACTATCATAGTGTGATTTAGACGGCTATGCTTGTCATGTTGTCAGTCACAATAAAAGAATTGTAAGGAAAATAATGATAAGCATTTACTTTCTAAGGATAATTCGATTGAAACTAATAATTAAATGACAAATAATAAGGCGACATAAAAAAAGGATATTCCTTTTTTTGTAAATTGGGTATTTTCATTGAAAGATTCCTTCACGTTTGGTACCCTATGTTTTGGGCTAGTCAAAGGATCATGGTAAATTATTAGATGCTCTCGGGAGTATGTGCTTCCACCATACATTTCTTGTACCTTTTTTGAAACACATGCTTTTGTGAGCATGGCATAGATGGTGATTGGTGAAATATCATGATCAATATAATCCATGTTTGGCATTGCTCACAAACGACATTAACTTTTTCTGTCAAAATACTGTAGTGTATTACACTAGCTACCTTTGCAAAATTGATTTTAGAAAACTGCCAAAAAAAAAATCCTAAAAAAATCTTAATAAATCACAAAAAAAAACCCAAAAATTTCATAACAATCATAAAAAATAAATTGAAAAAAAAAAACTGAAAATTGCCAAAAAAAATCACAAAAAATCCAGAAATTTCTAGATAAATCTACTTAAAATTCTAACAAATTTTGTTGAAAATTCTAGAAAATTCCCAAAAATACTCTAGATGACGAAAAATTCCAAAAAAAAATTCAAATTTTCGCAGAATTCAAGCTTGTTTATCATAGTTGGCACAACCTTTCAACAAAAAAAAAAAAAAAAATCATAGTTGGATGAAGACAAAGTTTTAAAAAAATTACTTGTAAATTAAATCAATCTTTTTAATTAATAGCATAGGTCATCCAATTAGTAGCATAGACATTCAAAAAAAAAAAAAAGTGTAGCATTCACTTGTAAAGAGAAAAAGCTACTTTGTGTGCAAGAAAAGCATTCCTCCAACCCCATTCACTTCCATTCTACTTTACTCAGTTGAACAAGTCAAAGCGGTCAAGGTGAATATTACTACTAAATCTTTTACCCATCAATTTCTTGCTGTTTATTATTGGGTTATTATGTTTTTCTGTTATTTTGATTTTATGGGTTTTCTTCAGGGTTTTTGTGTGTCCCATTTTACCAACTTCAAAATGTTGTTCATTTTATCATACAATTTATGTAGCTCAACTTAATATATATTAGCTGCCATTTTCTTGGTTTTTGGTAATAGTTTAGCGCAGTTTGTAGATCACAAAATAGCATCTAAAACCCCAGAAATTTTTACCAATTTATTTTGGGTATGAGGAATATGTACTGGTTTTGTTGCTGATGTGTATTTATTTCGATGATTCGACTTTGTTTTGATTATTGAATGTGTTGCTTTACATGTTTTTAATGAGCTATATCGATTTTGTCGTGGGGATCGATGGTGATGTTAGTGTGCCGATTGCTGTTGTTAATGGCATTGGTGTGTGGGCGTGTTTCTGAGTTTTATGCATACATGCCGGGGGTTTGTGCATAATTGCATATGAGAATTTGCCTATGCTTTTTGAAATAATGTCTATGTGATAGAGAGAGTTTAAGTACGCTTTTGGGAAGAGTTTTGGTTAATGATAAATGGAATTTGGAGACGAGCCAAGCGAGGGTATTATTCTTTCCGCAACAATGATAACCAGCATATCCATCACATATTGAAACTGGCACGGTTGGACCATGGGCAGGGTTTGTCGAGGTCATGATTTATGTAACCTTAGCCAGATATTTTTCCTAAGAAACCATTACATGGGTATAGTTACTGATATTTTTGGGAATAATTAGCTTCTCAGCCTGGGCGGGTGTACTTATTGACAGAATCACAGAAGTATATGAAAACTATATCAGCAGCATTTGTTGAAATAACTTATGTCTAGTTTCTTACGCAGACCCTAATTGTGCATCTAGTTTAATATTTCAGTGTTCAGAATTCTGGCTCAGTGAGCCTTTTGAGCTTAAGTAATTTTTCCAACTACTTGCATCTTGCAGTTTGACAATCTTGATTCCGGGTAAACATGGAAGATGTGCTGACTGAGTTGCCTCCACCTCCAAGGTTCTTTGAGGAGGATCTTAACATCTTTACTCCTCCATCTCCTCCACTGCCTACCCCGTTTCTCGTGCTCTCGGATCCTTATGCTAATGAGATTATTCGTCCTTCACTCCTTATCTTTGCCATATCGCCTCCATCTCTTCATGTATTTCACTATGCCTCCTCTAAAACACTTGTAGGGACTCTCATCCTCCCCGAGATTCCGTTATCTGGAAACACCATTACACCCTCTCTGGGAAATAAATCTTGCAATATCTCCGCACTGAATGGTACTGGGAACCAGGTTCTCCTTGTGTCTGTCCAATTCAATGTACCTGCAGAGAGATGTCATGCTGTTTCAAAATTGCTGCTTGGTGATAAGATTGTTCCAGAGAGGGTTCTCATCTTAGATTCAATTGACATACAGAAGTTCCGCGGTAAGCTGTCCCGAGATGATACAGTGGCCTACAAGTTGGAGACATCCTCAGAGAGAAAAGGGCTTGGAGACAGTTCCAAAGAATCTTCGCTTTTAAGAGAGGTATACTACTTGCCATCTGGAAGTGTGGTGGATGGTCTTGCTGCTGCTCTCTTGGCTCGGTGTCAGATCAGGAACATCAGAGGTACTCTATGTGTTTCATGGCCTGAATTCGGTAGACCAGTGATGCAGTTGATAAAATCCCTTCTGTTGAAGGATGTTTTACCTGATTTTGATTTCTGTTCTATTGGTGATGATAATGAGAGCTCAAAATCTAGTTGGCTTAAGGATCCTCTATTTGATACAGAGTTGTATACCTGATGAGATTCATTTGGTTAAATCGCGCCTTGTCTTCTTTTCTTCATGTGGAAAAAGGGAAAGATGGTATCTTTTGGACAGTTTTGGCAAAATCAAAGTAGAATATGTTTACTCACTATGCTTTGCATTTCCATCTTTATGGTTGAGTTATATAATTCCAGACCTTATTCTTAATGGATTTCCTGTTGAGGACATGGAGAAATTTACTTGAAATGTGACTCTGTACTGCTTTGAGGAGTGAAGATCTGAATGTTTCTTATTCATGTTTTTTATTAATGTACTACTTGTTAATTTCTCTACATTGGTCGACAAGCTCTTAGAACATTGGGGTATGTCATATGAGGCAACACCTATTGGGTCGTTTCTATATAACTCACTATGTTTGAACCAAACAATACGATGCTTAAACACCCAGGTTCAAGGTAAAGCCTGGATAGGGGAACACCATTAGTTATATCCAAGTCTGTATTTACTTTTTTTTGTTTTTTTCCTTGAAAACCAAGTCTGTATTTACTTGATCTATCCTACAGGCTGTTTTCTTTGGTAGAAATTTTTCAAAATTTAAAATGGTTTACTTAAAAGTAGAAGAAGAAAAATAAAACGACACCTCAGTGAGGATACAGCTAATTATCAAATGTAGAACTGACAGTATGTAAATAGAGGTTCAGTTTTGGTGTGAGGATAGCTTGGCGGAATCAGCTACAACGGGTCATTGTTGAAGGAGACGCTATTAATGTCGTGAGGAGGATACGGGATGGCAAAACATGCAAAGCGACTTCAGATTTGTTTATTGATGATGTTATTTCTTTTATATCTCAGTTTTCATCATTTAAGGTTTCTCATGTTAAACGATCGGGGAATACAGTAGCTCATTATGCTGCTCGTCTTTGCCCTGAGGATGGCTTGGAGCAAGTGTACTGGAACAATTTCCCCCAAAGTATTTGTACTTTGGCTGAACTTGATCTTTCTTAATATATTTCTCCCCATCCCTGTTTTCTTCAAAAAAAAAAAAAAAATAGAGGTTCAGTTGGCCACATTGTTTCATTAACATTTGTCATAGTTTGGTTCTGTAGTTCCGCAATTTGTTGTAATTGCTTGTTTCATTTAGGTTGGTTAATGAAGTGCATGGAAATGACTGGACTGGATTAACAATTAACTGATTAATTATGTGGTTCCATAACAACACATAGCAGAAATATTAACCACCTGAAAGTCAGTCAGCAAAACGTTATCAGTGGAATTAATCAGAAGCTAATGATCACGAGTCTCACGTTGATGCAGCAAGCAGGAACGAACCTTTAAATACAAAAATTTATTTTTCAAATTATTTTTTTGGGAGGAAACTCAAATGATAAGACTTAAACAGACCATTAATTAGATACAATGTCTTCCAAGAGTTTCATGCTCCCATAAACCTGTTAATGTGGAAAATGTGGAGATTAAGCTGCAAGAACAGAAATTAGTGTACCTGGACTCACCTCCCTCACAACAGAATTTTAGAAAACATTTTCTGATATTTTCGATTGGTCTCCTCACTACTCCACAATATTGACTATCCTACTTTGTTTCCAATCAAAATCCAACTATTTCTGTTTCGAAACGCACAATCAAATCCAACTTAAGTATCCTCGAAGTAACGATGGACATTCATACTTGTGCGACACATAGCTGATAGTCTAGAAGGAGTCCAGCCCCTGTCCGTGATCTTGATCATAGACTTTGAACCAACTTTCTAGCGGAGTCCATCGTTGTTGGGTGGTGTCCCTCCGAGTGGGACCCATCACCAAGTAACAAATGGTAGAAAGTAAGGAAAACTCGAAGCCGCAAATAATGATGGAAGATCAAAATGATATTTGCTATCACATGTATGTGGTATAGCATAGTTCATGGGATTGGTCTTTGACAAGTGAAAGGCATCATGGAGCCCTTTTCCATCTTGGCATGCTACGGTAATGTCATGCATTAAATAGCATGTGTGAAACAAAGGAAACCAAGGTGGGCTAAAGGTAGAAATTGTAGCAGTAGGCTTATGATAGCCTTTGACAAACTTACGCCCAAGTGTCTTATAAATACATGGACGAAGCTACGGTTGGAGAACACACAACACAAGCTCAAGTTATTACTAATACAGGGAGAGAGTAAGAGCTAGCTTGTATTGTGAGAGCATTATATCCGAGTGTGCGGAGATAAGAGAGGGAGTGTACAAACCACTAGGGTGTGGGGGAGTGCACAAATATATCACCTATTTATCTTGTTATACAGTGAGGTATTAACTAGGTTATTAGGTGAGAGTGTGAGGGTTTGCAACTTTAGCCGATAAAAGGTTGCCACTGTTTGTACTCATACAATATATAGTGAAATTATCCGTTTGGGATCGGGGCTGTGGACGTAGGTCTATTAAGAGACTGAACCACGTAAACATTGTGTGTCATTTGTTCCTTTTATCCTGGTGTTTTTCTGTTGGCCCACTGCGACATTTCCCAACAATCGTTACCTCGGGTTAAGGATTTGGTATTGCGAAACCCGTATAGATGGGACTCTCATAAAATCTTCTGTTTGTTTGAGAGATACTTTGTCTTGATGTTTGCTTTTCTTTTACTTCGAGTACATCCTTGTTGTGCTCTTGTTTGGGTCGCTTTATGATTCCCCTTATTGGCTTTGCCAAATAAAATCCAACATTTCATCTAAAAAAAAACTCTGCCCTTAAAATTCTCAGAACTGAACTACCGTCTTCAGCAGAAGAGGATATCAAATACTGGTGCTACTCGACATATGGGGAGTTCACTGTGAAAAGTGGCTATGCCATGCTTGCTCTGGAGTCTGGGCAAACCTGGTTGGTCAAGTCTGCCAGTGATATACTACATTCGTAGTGGTTTTAATGATCTCTCCTTAATATGTCCAGAGTGCATATAAATCTCAGGTGTCCCAATGCATGATGTAACGACGTAACGTATATATAGCCTGTAGGCTGTAGATGCTTGCAGTAAGCACGAACGAGAAGCTTTGGGGTCAAAAGAAATTACTCAACAGAATTATGTCAACTTCACACATAATCATATATGACATTTAGACATCATTCAACAGAATGGTATGCTAAACAAGTTGACGTAGAGTCGTAGACTAATTAATTATAAATATTATAATGATCCATCAAGAGTAGAAATACGTGTGTTAGTCTAATTGGTCAAAGACATTGTATAATAGTCAGTAAACGAAAAACTGAATACCTACCATTCTTTGTGAAGAGTAGGTGATTCTCAAAAGCCTGGTGATCTCACTTGTGAAGAATTTCCATATGGATATTGTGCTTGCAAAGAACGTGCTGGTTATACTTGTACTTGTGTTTACAACTGCTAAACAGGTATGTTGCTTAAGTTTTAATTATACAAGCTTTCCTCAGAACATTAGGGATAATTTCATATTTGAAGGTCAATCCAATATAGTTGCTGACGTGCTCCAAGCAAGCCTAGGCCTCCCTGGATTTCAATCTAACTTATCAGGAAGGATCTTATACAATAAACAGCTGAAACTATGGAGGAAACGACATGGAGTCGCGTCTTTCAACACAAGTTTTGTGATCGTAATCAAACCTCAATCTGATCCTCCTGGTGAAGGTCTAGCATTTATTTTGACCAAGGATCCCGGTGTTCCAACTAACAGCTACGGCCAGTGGCTAGGTATAACAAATGCTGGTACCGATGGATCCCCTGAGAATAACATAATTGCTGTAGAGTTTGATACTAAAAAGAGCTTCTTGGAAGACTTTAATGATAACCATGTTGGGTTAGATATCAACAGCATTAAATCTATCAACTCAACTTCATTGACCAGGTTTGGGTTTAATCTTTCAAGTGATATCGTCATTGCTACGATTGATTATGATGGTAATAGTAGAAGGATGGACATTTATGTTTCCAAAGATAAAATAACAGAATCAAACTCTAAAATCCGAATCATGTCCATGCCCCTTGATTTGTCATTGTACCTTCCACAAGATGTTTATGTCGGATTCTCAGCCTCGACTGGATCAAGTATTGAATTAAACTGCGTAGGGGAATGGTATTTCTCGAGCAGCAACATCAAGGAAGATGATGCATATCAGCTATGGATTTGGATCTCGATTCCAGTCACTTTAGGAATTGTTATAGGTGGACTTACATGTTGGCTGTGTAAGAGGACGAAGCAGACAAGTGAAATTGGGCAGGATGAGGATGCCACCTTAGATATAGAGACTCATTGTACAAAGTTAGGTCCAAAAAGATACCAGTTCAAGAAGCTGAAAACTGCTACAGAAAATTTTAGTACGAGGAATGAGCTCGGAAGAGGGGGTTTCGGTACAGTTTACAAGGGACTATTGGATGGTCGAGAGGTTGCAGTGAAAAGATTTATGCAAACTACAAAGCGAGGAAAGCAGAATTTGATTGCAGAAGTAACTACAATAGGAAGTATCCATCACAAGAATCTTGTTGAACTCATAGGATGGTGTTATGACAGCACAGAGCTCCTACTGGTGTATGATTTCATGCCTAATAATAGTTTGGACAAGTTCATATCCGGCAATGATTCAAAGCAAGTGTGTGAAGAAAAATCGATGATATTAAGTTGGGAAAGAAGGCACAACATCATCTGTGGTGTAGCGCATGCTATAGATTATCTCCATAATGAATGTTCAAGAAGGGTGCTACATCGAGACATAAAAGCGAGCAACATACTCTTAGATACAGAATTTAATGCTCGATTAGGGGATTTCGGCCTTGCTCGAACCTTCAAATTAGGGGAGAAATCTCATCACACCACGAAAGAAATTGCAGGAACACTGGGTTATATGGCTCCCGAAATATTTCACACAGGGAGATCGACTGTTGAGACTGATGTTTATGCCTTCGGCGTTCTGGTGCTGGAGGTTGCTTGTGGAAAAAAGTTCATTCAAAAGACAGAGGATGATTTCAGAGTAGGCATCATCGATTGGGTTTGGGATTCTCACAAATTTGGGGGGTTAATTAAAGCTCTGGATCCTAAGTTGAAGGGAGAATTCAACAGCACACAGGCCAAAGCGCTGCTGACGCTGGGACTTGCTTGTTGTCATCCGAACCCAAATATGAGGCCGTCGATCAGGGATTCACTTAAGGTTCTCAAGGAGGAAGGACCACCGCCAGAAGTTCCCTTTGAGAAGCCAGCATTCATGTGGCCAGCCAGTACTCAAATTCTTATCAACAAACAAAATCATTTTAGTACTGGTGGCATTTTGAGTTCGGCTACTGAATTCAGTGGGAGATAGGCTATCATAATTAGCCTGATATTACGCGGACAGTTACTGCTGCGTACAATCTTTACCTAGCTATGAGGGTTCTGTGTCACCATTTTCAGGCCTCAATCAAGTGGTTTTGGATGACAAGTTAATCATCTGGATCTATCTTTGGTATTGTTTATAACATAAAACTCCAATTCTCCTTGTGTCTTGTTTCCATATCTAGGCACATAAGTTTGTAGGTGTTGTATTTTGGCAAAGCAATATAGCACTTCAAAATTTCATTTCTTCATAATTTTCTTGTGCTTTGTTAAACTCCACATCATAATCCACTTATACAAAAACCTCTTGAATATAAAATATGAAATGCAATACAATTGCACAATTAGATACATTTAGATCCCAATAAGGTGATTACTACAATCCTATCACAAAGAGAACAATTCATAAGCACATAACTATTATCAGACTTGTCTGAACCAAACCAGCCTGTCGATGTGACAACTAACTGCAATATCATATGAGAAGTACTGTCTACAAGTCTGAACTCATATTAGCTATCTCCTTGTTCTTAGTATTACACTTCTAGCATAAAACATCTGACCCTCTATCCATCAAGAACTTTCCCCTTTGCTTATACCTCAACCACCGGATGGCGAGATGTGTGTATGGTTGTACAGTTGATCTGTCATGACCGAAACTCCGGCCGGAAGCATCGGAGACCATGAATTCGGCACATCCCACTTGCTTTTGACCCATGAATTAACGAGGTTCTATTACATACACACGAGAGTACGTACTCTCGAGCATCTTTTAGTGTACCTACCTCTAAGTATATTTTTTTTGTAATTTTGATAGTTTGAATGCATCATAGAGTGAAAAATATTATGTATTTCAGATTTATGGGATGTAAAAATACTTGGAAGTTAAATGTGAGAGTACGTACTCTCGAGTGTACTTAATAATTTGCCCTCAAAACCCATTGTTATAACTCTTGCAAATCCAACCTAGTGAAACTTCTCTTCCGGCCTCAAAGTTATACAAGACCGAATTGGGTGTACCAAATCGGGACATGGTTTAAGATTAATGGAATAACCCTCCACCTTACTTCCTTAATTGAGCAAGCTCTACTTAAAGTCCTCTAGATCAAATTTTGTTACTTCAAGGGTAATCACTTTTTTTTTAATAGGCAAATTTAGTTGTATTGTTGCTTAATTACCTTCAGATTCAGTACCATTTTATCGAACCAACAAAAAACAGCAAGGCGAAAGCCTTAAATTAACAACTATAAACTCTTTGGTCAATCTCAATTCAAAATTGAGATCTTCCTAATAGGAATGGCTCTAATACTAGCTTTAACATTGTAGACACAAATTTTGTATCAAATATGGAGTAGGAAATAGACACAAAAGAATTGTTAAACAATTGATTTTAGTTATTCATCAATAAGTTTGTGAACAATCCCTGAATTATATTCTTGAATGCAAGAACATAATCTATTTTCTGATACGATGTTCGTCGGACTTCTTCAATTCAAAGTTTCAAACCCTGTGAAAGCTGAACCACAAACTGATCGATATGGTTTAGCTTCATATGCATTATGAGGCATGGTTTAATGGGTGTGATTTGAGCCACAGCTCAATGGTTGTAAATTGTAAATTTGTGCATGTGATTGAGCAATCTTCAGAAAAGAGTGATATGGGAATTGATGGATCCAAGAATAAAAGAGGAAAATGAGTTTGAGTGAGCTCATGAAACCTTATGATAGTAGCATATTTGTACAT
>CAAKMY010035057.1:0-29422 GCA_901111285.1 Corrigiola litoralis | reverse complement strand
TGGGGGGGGGGGGGGGTGAATTGAATGATATTGGTTTAAAGTTCTGCATTTCCATTCATGTGGGAACTTTCTTATTAATGCAAGAAGTTTGGTTGCTTGTTTGATCATCAGAATTTTGTGTAGAGGATGGGGTCCCAGGGATCCAAACTCGCGACATGTTGCCTTGGTTCGCATAATAAGACTGCGGTGTTTGAACCTCTTGAAGTTGGTGGTGGGTGAAACAGATTCTTAAAAATCCGTACTTTGTTCAACATACTGTTTTGTAGCTGAGTAATGATTGTGTTGTATGACAGAATATGAGGAGGATGGTGGGAATGGCTTACCGTCATTTCGAGAGTTCACATATGAACAGCTTAAGAATGCCACATCAGGGTTTGCTGTTGAGAACATTGTGTCTGAGCATGGTGAAAAAGCACCAAATGTGGTTTATAAAGGGAAACTAGAGAACCAGACAAGAATTACAGTCAAGCGTTTCAATAGATCTGCATGGCCTGATTCTCGACAATTCCTGGTAAAATTATATTATAGCCCTTGAATTTCTTGTGGTTCTCTCATGTGAGTTGCTTAGCCTGTTTTCTCAAATTTTGACAAATAACTTTGTGATCTTTACATCAAATGTATCTTCATGAGCCCTACTTCAGGGTTGCAATGCCTTTGAAACATAGTTCCTGCATCTTTATGAAACATTTTGAGGTGCTATTATTCGTAGATGGTCATCCTGTGGCATATGTTGATGACCTTTCTCCAAGAATCTCACACCCCCACCGCCGCCCTCCCCCCTCCCTACACAAAAATAAAATTTGGAAGTGCTTCTTATTTTCACTATGCATATTCACTCAGAAGAATTTTATGTTGGTATCATGCTATGAGAAATTGAGAAACATAAAATGTTGTGCTGAGGCAATCTGATGTTTGAACTTGACCTCTCTACTGACTGCATAATCTGTATTATTAAAAAAAAAAAAAATTCCTCTTCAATAGTCACTCCATGCTGATCTCAACACCCTTGCTTCTTCTGTCAAGAGTGATCAAGTCTTAGGATGAAATTCGACCTGTGTGCGCCTTAAGTTGTTGTGTGCATGAAAATCCCACATTTTTCGGGTTTTTGTTAGCTTCTTCATGTTCAATTTTCGCCAGGTTGTGTTGTTCCACTTAAGTAATCTTTGCTGACCTTCAATTTATGGCAGAAATTGAACGGCTAATGTATCATATACTGTTGTTTTCTACTAGTATTATGTTTCATATACATTGTAATATAGATAGATCACCTTTATTGGCACCTTTTTGTGCTGCTAAAATTCGGCTTCTGTTCAATGTCTGTTCTTTCCCAAATTAGGAAGAAGCACGGTCTGTTGGTCAGCTTCGGAACCCAAAGTTGGCAAATCTACTTGGGTGTTGTTGTGAAAATGATGAGAGGCTGCTTGTGGCGGAATACATGCCTAACAGTACCCTAGCTAAACATCTTTTCCATTGTAAGTTTCTTTTGGCTGTATTGCTTAATGTGATTTGACAGCCCTTTCTGATTGGTGAAGCTAATGGTTACTCTTGCTGTGTATTTAGATTTTACAAATACATAAAGAAATGAGCAATTATGATATAGTTAATTTTGAATCGTCTAGGCTTGTTCTCATCCGGCCTGGTGTATCCCCCCCCCCCTCCTTTGTAGATGCCTTTAACTTGAAGATGGTATTAGACCTTGACCCCTATAAAACAGGGCTTTGGTATAGTCGTCAATGTCCCTTGCTGCGTTTTCTTCCAGACTCGGAGCAAAACTGATTTTTTAACTTCCGCACTCCTGTTAACTTATTCTGAAAGATTAATCGTTACCAATACAGGGGATGCTCAGCCAATGAAGTGGGCAATGCGATTGAGGGTAGTCCTACACCTTGCCCAAGCTCTAGAGTACTGCACAAGTAGAGGACGTGCCCTATATCATGACCTGAATGCTTACAGAATTTTGTTTGATGGGGTAGATTAATCTTCACTCTATGTAGTTTTATTTTCTTGGTTATATTTAACTACTCAATATTCTCTGTGGATCAACAGAAATTTATACCTTGAAAAATTTCAGGATTGTAATCCCAGGCTTTCTTGCTTTGGTTTGATGAAAAACAGTAGAGACGGAAAAAGTTATAGTACAAACCTTGCATTTACTCCTCCGGAGTACTTGAGAACTGGTGAGTCTCCTTCCCGTCCCGGGATAGTTTGCTGTTGAATGCTCAAACTAATGTCTTTCTTTAGTGGTCATGGTTAAGCAGCTGTTTATGCTGCTGACATTGCTGGTGTACACCTTTCTAATATTTATTGTTTCAATTTTTTTATGGGTTTCCACTTTTTAATGTATGCTTACTTTCTGCCTAGGCTTTCCATTAGCTTGTTAACTCAATAATACTTAAGATGGCAAATTGGTAGGCACTTTGCTTCTAATTACTTTGTCCTGTCTGGCATTGTTGTTGCTGAGAACTATTGGCTAGCTATGTGCAATCTGAAAGTAATATGCTCCGCTTTTAGTTGATTTGTTTCCATATGCTGGCATTTCTGATTAAGAGACTCTTGCCTATTTGATTAAATTACACGAAAGGGAGTAAAAGAGAGTGGAAAAGTTTCCCTGCTGATTTCACAGCTTTAAAAGTGGTATTGGGTGGAGTTATGCTAGAAATGGGACAGAAAAAAATGGAATGAAACTTATAGTATGAACAATAGATAGAAAGAAGAAGCTCGTTCACCTTGTCGATTCTGCAGTGCTTTTTTCAAAGGATGGTCATTATTCAATTATAAATTCTGTCTTCTTGTATGTTGTAGGGAGGATAACACCAGAAAGTGTCATATATAGCTTTGGAACTCTGTTGCTTGACCTTATTAGTGGAAAACATATTCCACCAAGTCATGTAAGTATCTACTTTCCAACTCTATCCTGCGGTCTGTTCCTCTAAATTCTTTTACTGAACTACTGGCCAAGTAAAGAACATAATTTTGAATGCAAGGCAATAAATTATAATCATTTTTGGTAAAGTATATCATTGTTAAGGGTAAGGATGAGAAGATCTGGGTATTAAACGGTCAGCTTTTTGAATGATGTGTTTTCTCATCTTTTTATAGAGGCATTATTGTATTCATCCCAGTGTTTGTCGTTAATTTTACTTAGAACATGCTTGGCTTCAGCCCCATATACAGCTGAGCATATCCTGAATTAAAATATTTCGGAACAACCTCTATATAAGTCATTCTTTAGGGTAAGGTTGCACCGTTGCATACATTTTGGGTAAAAGACTAAAAGTAATGGAGTATTGCTGTTGCCGTTGTTGTTGTGGTCTTCATATCAAGACCCTTTTCCACTTAAAACAAAGAACGAATAAAGGAAGTCTCCTAATACAACCCAAATATTTCTACTAATCATTATTCGCCAAAGAGTGATTCCTAAATTCTTTTGGAAACTACCGCATTTAGGAAGTTCGCTATTGTTATTGCAGTAATTTTATAATGTTTGCTTGGACCATAGACGTACAAGGATTTATAACTTGTAGATAAAATTACATGTTCTTAGTTTTAACCTGCAATTTGATGTCTGCTAGATGTACAAATTTCTACATTTTGAGGTTTTTTCTTACGGTTTAAAGAAATACTTGGGAGTTGGATGACGGCTACCACATGCATTATGAATTTGTATAGCACATTTTAATTTTTATTTTTTATTGGTAATGAACAGTATATAAATATAAGCCATTTCCTTGTAGGCCTTAGACTTGATACGGGATAGGAATCTTCAGATGCTGACAGATTCTTGTCTGGAAGGACAATTCTCCAATGATGATGGTACTGAGTTGGTACGCCTTGCTTCTCGATGTCTACATTATGAACCGCAAGAGCGACCAAACACTAGATCACTGATTGCGGCTTTGGCCCCTCTCCAGAAGGAAAATGAGGTCAGTCACCAGGCACTGCTATTGTTGTGTCTAAATTTGGAGATGATAAGATTTATCAGGTCATAATGTTGCTCTCTTCTGAATCTTAACTTGCAATGTTATCTTATTTATTTTTATTTTTTTCTTGCTTTGGTTTTATTCATATGAAAAGGGTAAATGATAAGATAAACCACCTCCATGTACATTTTATGTGCTTTTGTATGGGTATTAAATCTTGATTTGGTAACCATTGCAGTAATGGGTGTGAATTTTATTATGAGTTGGTCTGTTGTTGACTTGTTGCCGAGATTTAACACTTTATTGCTATCCACAGCCTTTTTGCAAGTTTTATTTTCATTTTTATTTACATCACTTATATCATGAAACTCCTGTCATTTTATGTGCAGGTTCCTTCTCATGTTTTAATGGGTATTGCACACAGTGCTTCATCCTTGCCTCTATCTGCTCTAGGTGACGCGTGTTCAAGAAGGGACTTGACTGCCATTCATGAAATCTTGGAAAAAATTGGTTATAAAGATGACGAAGGAGTCACAAATGAGGTTCTGTATATGTTCTATGATGCTTTCTTATTATTAGATATTTTTGGTTGAAATTGTTCGTTAGAGATATGAAACTTGGGAGTAACTACAGGAAAAAACCAATCTCATCCAGTTCCTTCATGATTTTCTTAGGAAAAATTCCAGTTTATCTACTCTTAAAAGCAGGTTTTATTTAGAAATGACATTGTTTTCTACTGTAAAATCTGATGCAGTATGGCAGCAATCTCCTATTTAGACTCAGCCCTTAGCAAGTAGATCAGCTAAGAGGCTGTTCAGAAATTTTGGTGTAGTACTTTGTGCGATTTACAATGTTGCTGGTCTAGCACCTACGCAATATGCATCGATAAACCTCTTTATAGTCTACAGTTTCAAGCTGATGATACTTGCAGTAATCTGGCTTGTCTTATTACATTTTTTTTTAAAAGGACATGATCAGATTATGATTTCATTTGACTCCATGATTCAATCCTGCACACATTTCACTGAGGAAGTTGTGTTTGGTTTTCTTGTTTTGCTTCTCTTTCTCGTTTTCTTTCGTTTTCTCTTCCTTCCTAAAAACTTGCTCATCAGTGTTCTTTTTTTCTTTTTTTTGGCAGCTTTCCTTTCAGATGTGGACTGACCAAATGCAACAATCTTTGGAGTCAAAGAAAAAGGGTGATGGTTCCTTTAAGCACAAAGATTTTAAAACTGCAATAGATCGGTACACGCAGGTCGGTTTTCCTTTTCTAGCTTGTTTGTTGAGTTCTTGCTTCTGGAATATTTAATGTGAATGTTGATGAGAATTATGAAGGACCAGGACCAAGACTGACATATAAGACATGACACGCGTAGACTTGTTTTTCGGAAAATGAATCTTGATAACTTTTTTCTCTGACAAACCATTTAGAGGATGCCAACCGAAATTATTCAATGGCTTCCTTTCCCTACTTGTGTTTGCAATGGTGAAAATACTCTGTTTTTGGAGCCTGGAAGCCATAAGACATCAATGCCAACCGAAATTATTCAATGGCTTCCTTTCCCTACTTGTGTTTGCAATGGTGAAAATACTCTGTTGTTGGAGCCTGGAAGCCATAAGATATCAATACTAACAGCTAAATCTGAACGTTCACCAGAAGAATATATTATTGATACTTTCTTGGAGAGTCTTATAAATTATATTTCTAAGTTCAGCTTCTTCTGTTAATGAGAGGATTCCTTCAGGAATACGTTACTACAGCAAAATTTTATCATTTGAGAGAACATATTCGTGGGTGCATTTGTGCTGGGATTGCTACAGTAATCATTTGATTAAAAACCGATTTCATGGTCTTATGCATATATCTCCCATGTCCAAGTAATACAGGCTTTCCTCCGTTCAATGTAAACTGTGTAGAACTTGCAAAATAACATCTAAGGCGTTTTACATTCCTTTGCACTTTGTAGATGGTGGATTGGTTTGCAAAATAACATCTAAGGCGTTTTACGTTCCTTTTGCAGTTTGTAGATGGTGGAATGGTTTCCCCGACAGTGCTGGCACGCCGTAGTCTCTCATATCTTATGAGTGACATGCCCCAAGAAGCTTTGGATGACGCCATGCAGGCTCAGGTGGTCTCCCCTGTTTGGCACATTGCTTCATATCTTCAAGCTTCTGCCCTTTTGGCACTTGGAATGGATAATGAAGCACAAGAAGCTCTTAAGGAGGGTACCACTCTTGAAGCCAAAAGGGAAGGCACAGATGCTAAATAATTCAAATTCACACAGTCTATTTCAGCCTCTTGTGCCTTGTGTGAGTACCTTATCACACTGATGGAAAAGTGCCTCTTCACGGCTTCTATCATAACAACTGAAGTTTCGTCAAGGGAGGGAAAATGGGCTGTGTATCGATTCTTTTGTCCATTATAGTTAGCCTCATTCCGCGTCACTGCATCTCAGCCCACTGATTTTCAGCTGTTAGCTTTTCAAGGGGTTTTCAGACGGTCGCCAACTGTTTTCCTGAAGAGTTGCAAGCGTGTTGCTAGCTCAAGGCATCAATGTCTTAAAACTTGTAATTTGTGTACAGTAAAAATGTTATGTTGCTAATCACGGATGAATTTTGGTGCCGATCTGAACACCAAAAACTAGGGGAAAAGCACAAAATGCTGTCATAGCTCATATGTATGGAAGGAAAATATTACTTCCATTTCCTTGTCAAGTCTTATTGTAATTTGTGTGAGCATTTCTTTCTTGGCCAGGTTTAAAGCTGAAGAAGTTTCCACTGACTGTTAAACTACTTGTTGACATCAAGTATTATTGTTATTTATGTTTTTACCATCATATTTTGGTTGGAAAAGTTAGCAGAGCTTTCTGACAGTGGAAAATCTTAATTCGGTGACCTGACCTGACCTCACCTCTACCAATATTTAATCAATCGATTAACTTTTATACGTAATGGCTAATTATGTAACTAGTAGCAAAAGGCGTAGCTTCAAAATACAACTAACTAAGAAGTTAGAAGTCTACAAAAATTGCTCTGAGAAAAGCCTTCGTGACATTCACATCTTTGGTGATTGTAGATGCACCAGTGCCTCTTTGTTTCTCCTCCTTCAGCACGTCTATTGGTGAATTTGCCTCGGCTGTAGATGCACCAGTGCCGCTTTGTTTCTTCTCCTTCAGCACATCTATTGGTCCAGTGCCGCCTTGTTTCTCCTCCTTCAGCACGTCTATTGGTATATTTGCCTCAGCTGTAGATGCACCAGTGCCGCATTGTTTCTTCTCCTTCAGCACATCTATTGGTAAATTTGCCTCGGCTGTAGATGCACCAGTGCCTTTTAGTTTCTTCTCCTTCAGCACATCTACTGGTAAATTTGCCTCGGCAACTGCGTTGCTTTCTGCAACAATTCTTTGTTCCTTGTACTTTTCTGTCTGTGTTTTAACCTCTGCTGTCACTGGCTTCGTTAGTGTAGCAGCAGGTTGTAGCTCCTGTTTTGGCGTGTTTTTCTGTCTGTTTTCGATTCGCCTGAGACACACAAGAGCTACTGTAAGAAAAAATTTCGCACACTGATCAGACAAGCTCAGAATATAGAACCAATGATTCAATGACGATTACCTCTGCTTCAGCGTCATTTCTCTTCGAAGTTTCTGTTCAATTTCCCTGAGACAATTACGAATCTTGATGAGAATTGGCTGTTAGGACGCGTAAACAATAGTATGCAGAACCCAACTCTTTTCTTTTTACACAGGAACCTCAAATGAGGGGATATGACACGAAAGTAACTAAGATCAGCAACAGGATTGTCAAACCTTGTCAATTCTTCTCTTATTAGATTCCTATAATCCCTGTGCAAATAAACATAGTATCAGAATATTAGTAGTGAATGTCACAAACTCGTAATACTAATTTAACTATATTTACCAGTAATCCTTCCCTATGAGGTCAAATTATGCACTTTAGTTTAATCAACCAACTAACAGAACAGCAATCTGCTTCAAGCTAAGCTAATTAATGTATAAATAGTCTAGGCCAAACGAGAAAACGGCGATGGTGTATGCATCATCCCTTGATTACAATAAACTACAAGCTAAGCTAACTAATACATGAAAAATGGTGTGTACATTTGATGGAAATGTGACTAGAAGAGTAGAAGTCTTACTTGTACTTTTCCAAGTTCGATACTTCCCAAAGTGCTTTCTCCTTCTTCTTCAGCGCGGCCTGTTCTGCCCTCTCTCTGAGACAAATCTGAGACCGTTAGCCAGCAAACAGAAGAACCAAGAAATTTGATTTTTCTCGGATAGATAAATCTGATTTGTATAAAATGTGAAGTGCGCGAATGTCTAGGATGTAGGCAGCATTCAAGGGCTCATATGATTCCAGTACTTTATATTGCATAAACAAGTACATTAAGATTGATGTATAACGCAGGTTCGGTAATGGCTACAAATTAGCAGGATCAGAAGTGAAGTCAGACGTCCACAATCACACACTTCTTCACTGTAATTCAGGGACCAACTAACTCAGATTCAGTACTTGCCCAATTGTTACAACATTAGCCATAGCTGACAAGCAAATCAAGGCTAGTATCGGTCATACAAACTCACCGATAGTCAAAGCAAATAACTAAGCAACAAAGGGTGAGGAGAGCTCATTCAAGAAGGGTAGGGAAAATGCTCAAACCTTTTCCTTTTACTTCTCGCTTTAATTGAATCCTCCAACCTGCACAAAGAAATTACTTACATCATACGGAGTATATGGAAATGACTCGAAGGCCAACTAGTCCAAAACAAGCCAATTGTGTAGGCGTGTAGCTTGCAGCAATCAAAATGTTTTGCTTCATTTTTGCAAATATCGCAAGGAAGTAGTTGAAACATAGGCCACAAAACATACTCCTGACACAAACATTGAGTACTACTGACTTATAACACGAAAATGGTCCTCAAAACAGGTAAAAGCCTTAATTTGAAATAGGTGCCATAAGCATGCTAAAGACTACAGTCCAAGTATGAAATACATGAACAGAAGTTACTATAGTACCAATTGGCAACTCCAGCAACGACGAGTGCACCACCTATGCAGCCGGCCCCGGCAAAAGTCACAACTGCCACTCCTAACATGTATGGAAGTAAATAAGAAAAAGTCAGAAAAACACAGATCATCATCATCAAAAGTCAAGCATATATAGTGGCATAGAAAGAAGTTGATAGCCTCCGATATAGTGCAAAAGAAGCTCATCAGTCGCATACCCTTTGCCATGATCCAACGATCCGTCCACCTGTAAAGTGAATGTAGCTCTCTTATATATACAGCAAAGAACAAAACCAGTACTAGTAGTTAACATTGTATCAAAAGCTGAGATTTTCACGTAAAGATAACGCACTTCTTGCTATTAAGGCTTAGTTGTTGTTGTTGTTGTTGTTGTTGTTGTTGAAGTAGTAGTCGTTGTTGCTGTTGTTGCACATAACACCTCAAGGTTTTACTCCTCCAACTCCTTGATACCAATAAACTAAAAAGCAAATTGTTCTCATGGACGAAGTATAAAATAAGAATGTCTAACCCTACACCCGTTGTCTATTCCCAAACTCCATAATGAATATCGCAATGGAGTTTGGGGATGCGAATCAATGGTATAAACATCATTTAAGATGTTTAGATATAGAAAAAGGGTGTAATAATAGACGCTTTCAAAATTTAACAGTAAATAAATAATCATAAGATGGTAACCATTTGGTTCGTATTAGTTGGAGAAAACCCTAACAAAAGTAACGCGGTCAATGAAAAAACATACTCAGTGAGATGTCTTGTACTCGTGTATAACATTTTTCTCCTTTTTGGGACCACGAATAATCAACAACTGACAAACATAAGAATATATTCAAGGTCATACAATGATTGCAAACCTTAAAAAGCATGGATAAAAAAGTGCATGCATGAGTTGTGTACGGGAGAAAAACTACCTGGGACAACAATATGTTGACTCTTGAAACTCAGCCGCAATGTTTAGGAAGCTTCAGCTATCTCATAAACCTAAGGAGAACTATGGACTCGGATCACGTTCACGTAGCAGTAGATTTTATTTTACCAATGATATGTTAGTCTAGGTGCACCAATTATGGCTCAGCTGTGGACCCATGATAGTTTTTATTGAGTTAAGCCAGTTTGAGTTAATATGGTATATATTTCATAATTGTAAAATTAAATTGTCAATTTTCTCTAAGAGTCAACCTTTTGGTACTCTATAAGTTGATTATTAAATGTGATAAGAATTGGTCAAGTGGTTAAAAACATCTCGTTTTTTAAGTGAGAGACTAGATGTTTTTCCTAATTTATGTTACGGGGGGTTTGTTGAAAGAAAAACGTGAAAAAGGAATTTATCTGCAAAGAAAATAAAATATCACTACTAATTTCACAAAAGAAAAAACGCAATTACTTTGTTCATTTACGCCTCGATCAAGTAATCAAACTTGTCTAGTTTTGATATTTGGCCCACAAGATTATCAGATAACACAACTACTAAGTTGTAAGGTTAAGAAATTTTGAGAAGGATTATTGGCAAATGAATAGCAATTTTAGGTGAAGAACAATGAGTTGACATGATTTTTCCGTGCCAAAGTCAAACTAACTATATCATACAGTATAAGATTAACTGTTATTAATGAAATAAGCCATAAAAACAATTATAAATTATGTTATCAATTATATTGCGTTTAGTTTAATTTCTTAATTTTTATAAGGTTATAATCAGAAATATGGCTGTTACCATTATGAACATTCAATATTTCATCCTACTAAAACTAATAATTGACATTAAGCTTATTTATAGTGTCAACCACTAAATATGGTTGGCATTGAAGAATCAATGTAATCATCTAATAACAATTTATCAAGTATGTCTTGTGGTGGTAACAAAGAATCAGAAATGTGGCCAGGAGAACTTGTTTATGCCAAATTTTAGCGAAGTGAGCTTGATAAAATAGTACGATGAAACTCTAAGCGATGAACCAACAAACAAAAAAGAGCACTCATCAATATCACTAGCTTCATACGATGCTAGCCAACGAGACAGGCAAATATACAACAAGTACTAATGTCATCAACTATTTGATCAAAAGAAGATAAGGGAGCAAGCACTACGAATATGCTCCCCAAAAAAATTAAGTATACACTATAAATTTGCTACAAAGAGAAAAAGCCACAGTTCAGCAAAATATGTGGATTGCACAGAGCTGGGCTTGATTAAACTTCCTTCTAACAAAATATATTCTTCTAGCAATTTTGGAAGCAGATTTGGAGGACATCATTTTCCAGCTCGAAATGATTCCTTGGTTCTGCCATAATACTCTGGTTTAGTACCATGGAATGTGATGAAATTCCAGCCAAATGCAGAACCGCCAACAATGTATGTTCCGGGAATCCGGTGATTGCCCTGTTTCTCGCTAGGCAAAGCTTGAGTGCCTGCTCCACTATTGCACTTGGGCACAGAAACTGCGTGCTGTCTACAGGTATCTACCATGAGTTTCATTTCTGCAGAATTGAACATAATTGGTAAGAGTGCCACCATGAAATACCAGTTACGGAGTAGTTAAAAAAGAAAGAAACAGGTTATCGAGGGAAAAAAAAAACCTAAAAAACTAGGTATCTTCTAGGCTGCTAGTTTGCTCAGAACCAAGGCAAAGCCATAATTCATGGATTATATTCCCTAATAAGGTCATGGGTGACCAATATTAGTGACATATATGAGACACAATGTACCAAAAACAGACCCTCAGCAACATAAATATAGCAGCTTAGGATACGATTTAAGCGTGATCTCCAAGCTTCCAACAGTAGTATTAAAAGCAAAAAAGAGCCAAGTCGTGCATAAACAAGATAATACTTAGCACCAAATATATCATTACTTACAATCTGGGCAAAAAGATAGAGATAGAGTCATACTTTCTAGAAACGCACGACCAGCTTCAGAATTCAGGAAGTCAGGGTGACGAAGGGTCTTCCACATGAAGAAAAAAGATTATCAGAGAAGTTAATACATAAAGCGTCTTTCTCAATAAAGCTATAACATAACAAAAGCAATTAAACTAGACAGAGCTTTAAGACTGTCCCAAGTGACTTCTTTCTTCAACAGGACTCTTTCCAACTACGTCATGTACTTCAGCATTCAACATTGAAAAGTAATTTAAAGAAGATGCAATGCGAGTCATAAATCAATGAAATCTGATAATTGTTAAGGGAGCATGTAAAAAAACGAGGTACAGGAGATGCATTTGATCTCAGCTCAAGAATCATCAATCATAAGATGATTAAGTGCAAAAAAGTCACTATATGTACAAGAGGTATGAAAAGTTTCATTTTCAGAATCCAAGTTGCTCAAACAGACTCATCCAAAGTACAGCACAGAGCAATTTTTGCATCAGAGATATACTAAAGCTCTCAGATCAGAAATATTTCAACTAAACATCAGCAGATGCCAAACCAAGGGAAAAAAGAAAAGGAGAGAACTAATGTAATCCAGAAGAATTGTCATGAACATCTTTAAGGTCAATTCAGGTGCACTATTACTGACAGGGCCAACAACAATTACGCAGTTACCTTTCCAATTTACTAATATGTAAAAAAATAAGTTCTTTCAAGTGCAGCATATTTTTGTCTTGCTTATAACATTAGAAACACGTAACTAACTCCTGCATATTATGGGAAAGTTGATTTCTTATATTGGCAATGCCTCGTTAGTTACATAAGAAAATTCCACAAAATAATCAACCACATAATATTTTTGAAAACCTACTTATGGTAGCCAGATTCTTTTAGGCAGTGCTTTGTTAATTCCATAAAATATCGCTTTCACAGAAGAAATCATAAAGAAATTAAAGCTGAACATTGGTAATAAGATACCAAATCCTCATGCAAACCAGAAGCACGTGTTACAGACAAGAAAGGTTATACTAAGAATGTTAGTAATTAGACTTTAGCAATTTAGGATTGCTGAATGCTCATTTTTTGGAATTATCGATGAAGACTTTTGACTAAATGTTCAAATAACTACCCTCAGTTATGCAACAAACGGCATAGATTACCCCTTAAAAGGAAATCAAGAATGTTAACAACTCAGGATCATTAATACGCTAAATATCATATATAAAAGGGGTTGATTGAGATAATATCTCTAGGGTACGCAACGGGATCATGATCTGAAGGTAGGTCAGGAAGTGGTGGGGAGAAGAGGGAAGGACAACCCACAATATACGTTTCCATAGATGAAACAAGCTATGTGACACAGCTCTTCATTCCATCCAAAGTGCACATAAGTCTTTGCTATATGTGTACAACATGGCAATCAGTCACTTGAGATCAGACCAATATACAAACACCACTGCCGGAAAGTCGGAAACACCAAGTCCGAATGTCGAACTATTATAATCCACATCCATCAAGCTCATTCTCACCCCCAAAGTCTTAACACAGAATACAAGTATGAAGATCCCAAATTTGATTCCAAATTCCAACTACAAGGTATTATATATTTCCGATTGCGGCAATGCCTAGTGCCCTAGTTTAAGCAAATCCTATATTATAAACTGAATCATGCAAATCAACTCAGAATTTGCCAATTTTCGAGTTGCCATCCCCATTAGTCAGTCACTAATACAAACCTTCCCAAGAGCCAAAGTTTTTACTCATACCACCAAATGCATTACTATTTACTATTACTAGGTCAAATAAAGCTCTAAAAACTCCAGAAAACTGAAACTAACCCAACACCCATTTGCACAAACAGCACCTACAAACTAAAAACCACTGCTTTACACAAATCAACATGCCAATAAAAAGACCTCCATACAACCATAATCAACAACATTTACCAGCAACAACACAAATTCAACCAAAACAGTTCAAAATACTCAAGTAAACTAAAATCAAACTTTATTACAACTCAAACAACCAATAAAGTGCAAAATCACCAAAATTTATCAACAAGAACACAACTTCAACCAATACCCATGTGCACAAACAGCACCAAAAACATAAAGATCACATCTTTATACAATTCAAACAACCAATAAAAATAAAACACCCATAAAATGCAAAATCACAGCAAGAACACAACTTCAACCAATACCCTTACGCACAAATAGCACCAAAAACATAAAGATCACAGCTTTATACAATTCATTTAACCAACACAAAACCACCCATAAAATGCAAAATCACCAACATTTATCAACAAGTACACAAATTCAACCAATACCCATCTCAACAAAAACCACCCACAACATAAAGCAACAACCTTTATACAAACTCTACTATATAAGTGAACAAAACAACATAAAAAAAATAAAAAAAAACAGAGGAAAAAAGCAAAACCTGTAGAGCAAGGGGACGAAGATCTTGCAAAAGAAGGCGCATCTTAAAGTAAGGAGAGTTCTGAATAACATAATCATACTCCAAAGATCTCTTCTTTGGATTATAACAACTACCCCCATTATTATTAATATTATTACTAATAACACTGTTATTATTATGACTAATATTGTTATTATTATTAATATTGTTTGTTGTAGAATTAATATTAATATTGTTAGAAAAAGGTTGTTGTGGCGGGAGGGTTTGAAAGTGTTGGTTTGTTGATGTTGTTGTTGTGGGGAGTATAACTGGTTCGTAAGTGGAGGAAGCCATTTTTTTTGTCGGAGGATTCTTCGGAGGATCTGTTGTTTAAAATCAAAAGGGGTGTTTTGGGTCTTTTTCTCTTGGATTTCTGGGGGGTTTTGCTTGGATTCAAATTATGTTGTTCTTCATTGGGTTTTATGGACCAACTTGAGGAGTTACTTTGATTGGTTTCGGAGTTTCTAGTGTTTTATGAAGGAGATGAGATGTGATATAAGTAAAGTCGTTTATGGATGAAATTATTCATGAGTAGAGGTGGTTATGATTAGTCTTGGTCGGACATGGGTTGACTTGTCCTAACTCGAGCCAAAACGGTTTAGAATCGGGCCCAATCTTTATGAGGCCTGAACCGTTTTTCTAATTTTTTTAAAGGTTTTTTTTATACTTTTTGGACTTTTGT
Source organism: Corrigiola litoralis (assembly GCA_901111285.1). Taxonomy (NCBI): domain Eukaryota; kingdom Viridiplantae; phylum Streptophyta; class Magnoliopsida; order Caryophyllales; family Caryophyllaceae; genus Corrigiola; species Corrigiola litoralis. The sequence continues at coordinate 14,449 of CAAKMY010035057.1, read as the reverse complement.
TTTCGGAATTGAGGTCTGGTTCTCTTGCAGGCCTACGCAAATTATGTTTTCATTGGGTTTGGACCATCTCGAGGAGTTTTGAGTTTCTGTACTTGGGTTGGGAGTTTCTAGTGTTTTATGAGGGAGATGAGGTGTGATACACGTAGTGTCGTCAATGGATGGAATCATTCATGAGTATAGGTGGTTATGATTGGTCTAGGTCGGGCATAGGTTGACTTATCTCAACTCGGGCTATAATTGGTTTAGAATCGGGCTGAACTGCTTTGAGGTGGGCCTCTTAAACACCGAATTGTGGAGTTTGAGATTCTTTGCTTGGTTTGGTAGTTTCTAGTGTTTTATGAGGGAGATGAGGTGTGATACACGTAGTGTCGTTTACGGATGGAATCATTCATGAGTAGAGGTGGTTGTGATTGGTTAAGGTCGGGCATGGGTTGACGTATCCTAACTCGGGCTATAATTAGTTTAGAATCGGGCTGAATTACTTTGAGGCGGGCCTCTAACACCGAATTGAGACCAGTTCAGTTTAACTATATTTCAAAGGGTTTTTTGATATTTAATTTGGATGGTTTTTTTACTACTAGGTTTATATAGACTTTTAAGTTAAAATTTATAACTAATGTACCATACATACCATAATTTATCATCCTAATATATTGAACTAAAAACTTCAATTGAACTAACAAAAACCTTACTATAACTTATCATCCTAATATATTTATATTCAAGAAATTAGAAATCGATCATCATTTTATTAAATCTTTACACATTCATCATCTTTTAAATTAAAAATATCATTTTCTCAGGTGAATAACCTCTAAAAACACCAAAAAAACTCGAGTTACAAAAAAGAGGTATTTTTTTGTGAAATAACAAAACAAAGATATTTAAGAATACCTCATTATAATTACACAATTTATCAAAGTAGACGGTCTCATGTTTACAAGTACCAAACCTTGAACCCTTGATAACTAGTGATTTGGAAATCGTTTCCAAAGCCACCTGTGCCAAGAAAGAAGGCCAATCCTTATACTATGGACCCATGTCCACCTGTCTATGTGGTCATTCTCCTATTAAAAGGGAAGAAATATAGAAAACTTGAAGATTTAAAAACAAAAACTGTCAAATTTTTCCACATTTTTACCACTTTGTGTCTAAGGGGTCCATATAAAAAGGTGGACATGAGTCCATATTATAATTTGCGAAGGCCGGACTAATATTGTCACAATTAAGCATGATGACTAATATTAAAAAAAAAAAAAACAATATTGTAATTTTTGCTTCAAAAAAAAAAAAAAAAACAATATACTATCATAAAGTTCTGGGTAAAAATAGAAACTTCTGCTGATTAACTGTTGCTCAAAAATTTGCTAAAAACTACAAGAAATCAGATTAAATCAAAATAAATAAAATGAATCCAAATACTGACAAGTTAATAAAGAGAACAACAATGGTTGGGACTGCTGTTGCTGCTTACTTACTATTAACTGCTGATTATGGTCCTCAACCCAATGTTCTTGACCCTGTAAGTTTTACTTTTTACTTCCTGTAAAAAAGTTTCTTTTTCTTGCAATTTGACCTTCTTTTGAGATATATATGTGATTTAGCTGATACCCAGATGGAAAGTTTGAGTCTTTATGCTTATTAGTGGCTGTTGATGCTCATTTGATTGATGATTTTGGCCTGCTTTTGTTTGTGATTAACTGTTACTAGCAAGGTTTAATCTTTTTGTGTTGTAGGATGTTTTTAGTAGTCTTTGAGTTTGTTGACTTTGTGTGAATGCTAGTCAGTAGTCTGCATTTGACATTTGCTGTAAATGGTGTGCTAGAAACTTCATTTTGTGGGGTCAGTTTGATGTTAACATCTTTTGTTATGTTGAGGTGTTTTTTTCTTCTTTGGATTGCCAACTTATTACATTTGCATGTGCTCTAATTGTTCAACTTCAGGTTTAGTGTAGAGGGGTTTTAAGGTTGATCATGGTTGTGGATTCTAAAGATAGACACTTAGACTTGGCTAGTGTTAGGGAGGTCATTTTTGGTCTGATTTGAAGTGTTGCTGACAATGGTTGGTAGACTGTCTGTCCGAATACTTTGGGTTGAGAGTTGCAATATACGGAGCAATGTTTAGTGTACGTCCTGAAACAGAATTCTTGGGAGAGACCATCTACTTTTATGTTAAAATTAGACGGAGCCATGCGCCCCAATAAAGGCTTATAAGTGTATAGCTTGGATTGGGCCTCTAGGGAGCTTAAGTAAATTTAGCTTACAAGGAGTTCGTCTACTTTTATAATAAAAATAGACGGTCTTTTATGAGAATTTATGGTGATTTTTGGGTATTATCTTTGTTGGCATGGAAATCACATTTGTGTTGTGATTTACGGTCTCAATTAAATAGGTTTGCTAGAAATTTCAGCTTCAATTGTAGAAAAGTGAGCCAGTTTTAAGGTAACCATTTGAACGAGCTGATAGGCTCTAGCTTTATAGATGCACTCTGTAGACTTGTAATCCTTCTCAATGTCGCTTGCTCTCTACAATACAGGAAATGAAAGTGCCTGTCTTGGTGATAAATATTGTGGTGCATCTGGTGACAAGGGAACTTGTATGAGGCTTGAGAAGGGACTGTTGATGGCTATTATTGGCGTCAAATGTGATTGTGCTAGTTTTCATACTTTCATCCATGTGATAAGGGATTACCCCCTTGTTTATCTTGACTATTCTGGCCATTTTTTTGCTTTTGCACTCATGAGTCATGCCCCTTGTTTTTACTTAGGAAAGCTCCTTCTGAGCCCCAACTCCACAGTGATTTCCTCCACCTGACATTTTAGAAGTCTTTCCTAGTTCCTACAATCCATTATTAATGTCAAACGATGATGGATTACTCCAAGATTTCTGCTGAATTACTTTTGACTGCTTAATTTTTCAGTTTCTGACCGGAAAAAGCTGTTATTTAGCCATGATTTTCTCACTTACACTTTCAACGGTTAAACCGAAAAAGCATGGACATAGATATGCTCATCAAAGTGGAGAGACAATAGTGTAGTGCCTGTAGTGTGTCAGTGTGTTGCACTTGCTGAAACTTGTAAGTTCATCCTAACGGGTTTAGCAGACCGTGTTTGGCGGAACTACAGCCTTAGTGATTTGTCGTAGAAGGAAAATGTGTGTTTTAACATCAAAAAGCAGAGGGCGGTGGAACTCTTGGGAACATTTGTGATGTGATATTAACTTTACTCAGGTAAATTTCATTCTAAACCTTTCCACGTTATGTGAAGCATGTGTATGGAGGAGTGTGGGGATGGTGACAAGGAGTTTTTTTTTTTTTTTGATACTTTTTAGATTCGCTTGGGATATCGAGTAAAGTCTCCAAAGCTTGTCCCTTTTATTCTCTTTCTAAAATGAAAGATGTCGGAATTGAGTGCGGGATACTTTCAGAAATTGATATTATTTTTGGAAGATCCCTCACAATTACGATTTAGTCACTAATGTAACATCTCAGAATCTTGTTTTCCTTTAATTAATTACCTACGAATACATTTGATCTAGAGAGTCCCTACTCAGCAAACATTATGATATAATCATGAAGTTCATTTACTACAATAAGATGCTATAATTTTTCTTTTCGATAGTCTCCAAGTAAGATATTTTCCTGATTCAACCCAAAAAGGAGGGAAATTTATAGATGCTATCATCTCCAAGCGCATAAAGTAATTACTACTTATCCAAAACGACCACACATTTTGCCCCCCTCGTATTAACAAGGTTTTGAATAGGAACACACATCATAAAACCACATTACAGGCAATGCTTGTATAGTTGTATCCTTGTTTCTTTCGCGCATCCAGAATGTCTGCTGTACTATACTCCATACTATTATTTCATGGGCTGTGAAAATGGTGATAGAACATAATTCATGCTGTTGTGGCCAGTCGATACATGTTCTTTGAAGAACGTGATTTGGACTCAAAGTCAGATTATATACTTCTGTATGCTAAAAGTGTTGATGCTCACATTATTAGTAAACTGCCTGAAGAACACCCGGCAGATTACAATAATGGCCGTGCATAGAAATCTTGGTTCTTGATGTTGATGAAATTTGACATTTCTACTATGTTAGAGTTGAGATATATTAACAGCCAATATTCTAAGTTAGAGGGCCCTTGGGTTTAAGATGTTTTTAAACTTAAAGCTTGAGATGGACAATAAAGTTAAATTTTGTTATGAAATAGAAAGATTGGAGTTCTTAGTGCTCTATAAGTCCATCTAAATATGGTGACATGGGTTTGAGATAGCAGCATTCGGATGGTATTTAAGTTGAGATATTTTAATAGCCAATGGTGTAAGTTATACGGCCCTCAGGTTGAAGAATTTTTTAAACATAAGATGGACAATAAAGTTGGATTTCGTTATGAAATCGGAAGGTTGGAATTCTTAGTGCTGTATAGGTCTATCTAAATAGAGTAATATGGTTTGAGATCGTAGCATCTGAATATTTTACAAAAGTGGGAGTGCTATGAGATATAGTAATAGTCCAATGTACAACTCCATAACCTTACCTCCAAAGAGGACCAAAATCCAATGCAAGTAGCTTTAAAAGAAGGCTTTTCCTACGAGACCAAGATTTGCTAGTAATGAACCTGTATGACAATTTACTCAGGGATTTCCATTTTATCACTGAATCTAATTCTAGAACTTTATTCTGTTGACTCAGAATGATCATAACAACATTGCAAAAGTTGAAAAAAAAAAGGATTCATATAGGTAGCGTGATCAAAGTTGAGAAGATGATAGTGTACATGACTACATGCCTCTCATGTGTTACAGACTTACAGTTGCTTAAAACTCCTGTGTTTGTCGAATATAGTGGATGATACAACTCATTCCATCAAGTAGTTTCTGCAGTCTGTGACTGCAGTATTGGAGCATTTTCGCTGACAATTCAACGCCAGTTATTCTAGGTTCCAAGTAGTACTCCTGGACAGTAGTGTCTTACGATACTAACTCTTATCTGAAATTTCATTGTGAAGCATTTTGCTTCACCACTGTACCTTGCAAGTCCTTTAAAGCATGTGAATGGAGGGGCATAGTAATGGACGAATGGTGAAGCATCTCAAGGAGAATTTTCTCTCTTCCTCATCGCCTTTCTTTGATTTGTGTACCTCTGTTGCTTTTCTGCTAATTGTTCAGTCTCGTGTTAATAATGCTTACAGTTATCTACTTGTCTTGCTTGCAAAAATTCTAAATCATTATCTTATAATCTTTTGGTTTTTGTACGGCTGGCAGATCAGAAATGCCATACTTTCAGCACAACGTTCAGCGAAGGAGTTCATTCTCGGTTCGACGAAGGGACGGGAGGAAAGTGATACTAGGAAGGTGGACACAGAAAATGTGAAGGGCAATCCATAGTTTTATGAACCTCGGTGTTTTGATCAGCTTTATTACTGATAGTGCTCTTGTATAACATGTAAGTAAAGGTCTGAAAAGTTCCTTACTCCTGTCAACTGAAAGAGGTAAAAGAAACTTGCTTCATTAGAAGAAATTTTGTATATACGCCTGGTTGTTTGTCGTTGTTTCATTTGGTGATTCCTGTACTACTGAGCGAAAAAAAGAGACTTTCATGAATGGCGAATATGATTATCTGCTATCATGGGGAAGTAGCAAATATAAACACGCTGGATTTCCTAAATTAAGTTTTTGAGTAGCACAGTTATTTTTTAAGGAGTCTGTTAATCTCTTATTATTGCATCGGGTGGATACTTGTTTGTCATCCCACATCCGCAATGGGTGATGACTGATGATCTCTCATCAAGGATGGCCGATGAAGTCATGAAGATATGTACCATATCGGCACACGAATACATTTCATATTATACAATTGAATTATGTACCAATACTCCATGTAAATTTTGAAGATGTTGATTTTGAAAAATTAAGTCACTAGTCAATTTTACTAGGTTTTCCTCTTATCAAAGTTACTTGGATGTTCAATCAATTAAAAAAAGAGTTACTTGGATGTTCACTTAACAAGTATAAAAAGGAAAAAAGAAGAAGTGAATGATAGTCATGTGTAAGACTTTTATGTAAAAAAAAAAAAAAAGACTACCAGAAAATTCGAAATCATCGTTTGTCTTTGAATATTCTATCAATAAATATGCTGTATTCTTATGTTATTCAACATACCCTGTAGTTTTTTTTTTTGGGGGGTTATGTTGAGCTCGACAAGCTGCTTGTTATGATAGAGTACTTTGATTATTGTAGGCTTATGTTATTCAACTAGTTAAAAAAAGTCTCCACTCATAATACCTCCCCAAGATCAAAGACTCCTTTTCCGTCAGTCAAAGTCCATACCCCATAATCCATTTAATCTACTTGTCTCTCCCTAGGCCCTTTGTCATTTGTATTCAGATTTTTAATTCTTATTCTTATTATATCATTATGATTAATCATAATATAGACAATATTAAAAATGTCCACACAAAAAATTTACAATATCCATAAAAATGTTACCGATATACATTAAAAATATATCAATATACATAAAAAATATAACCAATATACATCAAAAAATTAATCAATATACATCAAAAATAAAACCAACATTACCTCAAAAAAAAAAAAAAAAAACGTTAGCAACCAGGACTTAAAGAAACAAACGTTAAATACGTAAATCTTAAAACATATCAAAAACCCAAATATATGACACAGTTAACGGTCAGTTGTCTCAAAACTATTATGAGATTGAAGAGTTTTCTACCTTCTGGAGCAAGCAGGATCACCTCTAACACAAGTCTTCTCAAGCAGTTTAGTGTTGGAGTCCTCCGTACCAGAACTCTCTTCAAGATCCATTATCCTACCAATATCATATAAATATATGAAGTTAGAGCAACGACACCACATTTTATCAACAATACAACTAAATTTCCTTTCTTTTCAATAAAAATGATAAACATTTACTATGAGCACAATCAAGACAGTCCATTTGAGCGTTAATATCAAAGTTCATAATTAAACAACGCATAATGGTTCACAAAATTACAAGCTAAAGATCTAAACCATGCCATATTGCATATCAAGCTTATAACTCAATCATGGTACAACCAATAAATACCAAATTCATATACCATGAAAATTACAAGAAATAATAAAGTTTAGAGCGAAATTTGCTACACATAATCATTTACCAATGACACAAACAAATTTATAACTATGATCAAACCAACTTACTTACTTACAGAATTAACAAACAAAAAATTGAAACTTACCATCAGGAACATGGGTGTTAGTAAAGATACCAAACCCTTTACTGGAATTACAGTATTCTTGTTATTTGTAGAGGAATATACCTTATTCAATTCTTTACAATTGTGTACGATTAATTTTAGTGTGAGGTGATTTTAGATAAATAATTGTGATTTTAAAACAGAAAGTGACATCTTACTAAAGTGTAGTGACCATGCCAAAAAGGCAAAAGGTAGTAAAACGTGTAAAAATTCCATTCACAAATAACGGTTTCTAACTACCCATCCAAACTCCCAACCTCTTCACCACCATCTCTCATTCTTTACCAAACTCTCCCTCCACCATCCTTAATACAATCTCCCCCAATGTCTAACCCATCAAATTTAACCTTAAACCCCCCTTTTTCCTCCACTTTCACCCCCAAAACCCCCCTAAAGCTATGCCCTTCACCACCCTCCATCAAATTCCACCTAAAGATCCAATCTTTACACTCCCCAAATGGCCCACACAGTAAAAAGACACAATCTTTACACTCCCCAGAGGGCCCACACAGTAAAAAGACACAGTCTTTAATCACACTGATACAATCTTTGCCAAAATGGGCTGATGAGGTCCAAGAAAAGGGGATGAGAAAAAAGAGGGAGTTGTATAATCATGATAAGTGGTCTGAACATAGGAGCTCACTGAGGCATGTTAGGCACTTGATGACATCACTCTCATCAAGGGTTGTACTGTCTTTGATCCCTCCTGTGTTGTTTTTTACCTCTGTGGCTTTTTTTGTTTCTGTGTATAATACTGCTGTGATGTTGGACTTTTTGCCTGAGGCTTTTCCTGTGTTGAGGGCATCTTCATTGCCTTACCAGCTCACTGCACCGGCATTGGCCCTGCTGCTGGTGTTTCGGACCGAGGCCTCGTATTCGAGGTTCGAGGAAGGGAGGAAGGCTTGGACTAAGGTCATGGCTGGGACTAGTGAGTTTGCTGGTCAGGTTATTGCTTCTGTTGATGATGAGTTGGGTGATGGGGTCATTAAGAGGAGTCTTTTGCAGTATGTTATGGCTTTCCCTGTTTCGCTTAAGGTTCGTCTATTTCGGCTTTTAGTACTTGGTTTTGTATGAGGCTAGAATTGCAGTTTTCTAAATTGGTTAGAATTTAGCTCTTGTTGGATGAGTTAGGATTTATGCAATGATGTTTGCTATAATATATTCTCCTACGAAGTTGATACTGCGAGAAGGATTTTCTATATAGTTTGATGATTGGTTTAGCTTTCGATACTTGAAGTTTTAGGTTAGGACTACAGTTTCCGGAATGAGCTCTTGTTAGATGAGTTAGAATTTAAGCATGATTGTTGCTATATTATGTAAGTAATACTCCTGTGAAAATGATACTGCAAGAAAGGTCTGCTATCTAGTTTAATCAATGCTAATGAATTTTTAGAGGGATATGTGAGGATATTTGCTAAATAACTGAAATATGTTGGATTGAGTGAAGCAAGGTAGCGTATGCTTAATTATAGAGATTTGTGAGTATTATAAGGTTGTATATTGCTAGAAGGTTTTGGTATAGTGATTAAAGGCGTGATATGATACCTCTTGCTAATGAATCTGTAGCTTCTCACAACCTAATATGTTGGATGCAGGGAAGCACGGGAGTGTATGTGTATGTGATTACAGAGATTTCTATAGTTACTTGGTGTATCATGTAGGGTTCCTCCTAGGGGGCTTATTTTAATTGTGTGGACTTTTGCAGTGCCATTTGCTTTATGACTCAGATGTGAGGCAAGACCTTCAAACTCTCCTTGAAGCAGATGATCTAGCAGTGGTTCTCAGTTCAAAACACCGGCCGCTTTGCATCCTTCAGTTTATTTCTCAAAGCCTTCAGCTGCTGAATGTGGGGGAGTCCAAGAGGCATATATTGGTAATTATCCCTGAATTCCTGTGGTGCTAAAATTACATTTTCATGAATGTATGTAGCGTTATACTTACTTTTTCTAGACCTATTGATTAACCAATTAAGTGATGAGTCATCTTAGAATCTCAAAGAAGATTCAGGTTTGCTTTGAATAATTGCAGCGGGTTTCTTTGCCTATGCAACTATATCATTATGAACTTTCTACTCTGTTTGGCATAATGCAGGAGTCAAAGATTTCTTGTCTCCATGAAGGAATTGGTGTTTGTGATCAACTAATGGGCTCACCGATTCCGCTGTCATATACTCGGCTGACCTCTAGGTTCCTTGTTCTGTGGCACCTGACATTGCCTATCATATTGTGGGATGATTGCCATTGGATTGTAGTTCCTGCCACATTTATAAGTGCAGCATCATTGTTTTGCATAGAAGAGGTATGCTGTTTTTTCTGCCTGTGAAAAGGTTTTCTGCTAGTACTTGACATATGCTGCAAATTGGCGAATTTTGTAGAAGAAACACTAATGAAAGCAATACGATATTGTGGAAACCTGGATAAATTTGGATGGTAGTGGTAGAATAGTTGTTGTCTTCTTGTATATTCCTGCCTTGAGTTCAGCAGTACAACACAAATAGTTTTATGTGAATCAATAGATCAATTGTGTGACCTGATACAAAGTCTTCCAGTTTTTTCTTCCAACTCTTAGACTAGGACGGCATGAATAGACTAGGAAGGCAGGGAATGCATTGAAACTTGAAAGTTACTGCTCTGGATCTTTGTTGATTAACGTTTCCTTTATCCCGTCTTTCTTCCAATTTAACGTACCATTAAGATTTAAGCTGACCAGAAATATGCACCTGATATAGACAACTGAGGCTGCTTATGATTGTTCTGAATTCTGTAGGTGGGAGTCCTTATTGAAGAGCCCTTTCCTATGCTTGCACTCGATGAAATATGCAAGGTGATATGTTCCAACATTCAGGAAGCAATTACAACTCAAAAGACAATCAGAGGACATCTTAACTCTAAAAGGAAGATCCGCCATGTTGAGCACTCACCGAACGGCTGGTGCCAGCCTCAAGTGGGTAAACCTAGAAGGCTTGATGAAACTTGATCACAATTCCCAACTTATGCTAGCATCCTTGAGTTAAATACGCTTTAGCGGTAGTTTGGTGGATTATAATACTGCTGGATCTGGCCAGCTTCTAGAAGATGCAGACTGTAACTGATACTCACTGCTGACTTCAGTTCCGAAATCTGAAAGCTCAAAACGATAGTCTTAGAATCAAGAGCAGGAAGTCCTTTTTCCTTTTGGTGGGTTAGTCTGCCTTCCAGGAGGGTCTCGATTGTAGTCGAACATGTATATAAGTAATGGATACTTAGATATCTGTATATATGCAGTTGTATATCAAGATACTAGCTTGTTGTCCACATTTGTGTCTGCTGTTCTTGACATAATTCACTTTGGAATGCTATTTGTGCACACATTTATGACTCACCAAATCTGTGTGTTTTCTGCATCAGAATTCAAAATCTTCATCATCTGATGCAATCACCATTATACAAATTACACTTTGAAACTTTGTATTTGCAACATCTCTTTCTGCTCATTATTTGCTTGCATTATTGTTACAACAATCGACTCTAAAACTAAGTTGCTTTACAAAACATGGTCAGAGAGTCAGAGTAAAAATGAAGCAAATGTTACCTGGCCAATAAACTGCCCTCCAAAAACCTTTCCGAACTTTGGAGCATCTGGCAAGGTAATGCCTTGAAATATGTTGACCTATGAGCGAGAAGTCAAAAGGATTCACTAAGTCAGCAGCATGTTACACACAAATCCAATAGAATTTAACATAGGACAACCCAGCATAGAATTTTTTGGCATGTGATTTCCGTATACTTTTATTTCTGATTAAAGAAAATGACACATAGATTTGAAGCAACACATGAATAGCCAATAGTACATTAATAAAATTTTAGAATGGCAAACAAATTCAAAGCAGATCACTGTGATTGGTCCAAGTACACATACTTCAATTGGATCCAAGTGTAATATGCTTTCCACAGCTGCGCTGGTCTCATGTCTTTCATCTGCACTCCAAATTGATTTCGGCCGCAGTAAACCACAGTGATCCCACGGCAGCACCAAGCAGGTCAGCTGTCGCAAATAGTATAAAGTGACCGCAAATCAATAGAGCGTTCAGGCATTAGGAACCAATGATCTCCCGATGAAAGGAAATATGTACTTCCTTCACACCAAATGGGTATTCAAATAGGAAACTACTTAAAAAAAACAATCACATCATGCGCAGTCTGCTATAAATGGCTTAGGGTAATATGCTGCCATTTAGAAAACAATCTTAACGCTTACTGGTGTCATTGAATTCTTCTTCTAACAAAAAATGAACAGCTACCTAGTCAATGATAACCAAATTACTTAACCATAGATAATATGCTGCCATTCAGAATTCTCAAACAATTCAATTTTCAGCTTGACAAATTAATAAGGATGAAAGGGCACCTTGGATGATGCAATCACATCTGCCTTTTGCTCAGATGTTGGAGCACCTGCAAAACACAATTGTACTATTTTCAAAATGTCATATATGCAACATAATAAAAGACATAAATTGAGACATGTGAGTGCCATACATAAATGATCATGCCATTTCTACTATCGAAGTAACTAGCAGGCTAACCGAAGCCACAATAGACCAGAACTCGGTGAAATGTAGAATGTGACCAAGATCCCAACAAAAAGGCTAAGGCGGACATACCATCAATGAATTTCTTTATTTCTGCCACCAACAGCCTTTCTTTTCTTTCTACGGAGTATATCTTATGCCAAAAGTATATTACTAGAGAAATATAAGACCAATAACACTCACCAGGGCCAAAATAGTCATAGCGTTTCAACACAAACTCTGGGCGAATTTCTTCCTCTGAATATCCACAAACTTCAGCCTATAAATCATGCCGAAAGGACTAACGATTGATGATATTGCAGATGACCACTAAAGAACTAAAAGGTCTAGATTGCAGGAAAATCAGCAGAAAACAACAGCTTACCTCCCCTTCCAAAACGAAATAAACTCCACCTTTGCTTTTTCCCTTATGACTACGAATAACAAACTCTCCACTATCTACATTTGGGAATAATAACCTATAGTCAGCAAGTTTTGCAAACTGCAGGAAAAAAAAACATTTTGCATCTGACATGAAAAGATTGACGCTGGTTTTCATCGGTCTTCAACACATCAAAAAGACCAATCGTGGCATACAAGTTAAGCAAATGCAAGTCGTATTAAAAGAGAGTCAGGAACAATCATATCCAGCATAAGGCAAAACCAAATGATCAATTAAAACTATGAACTCCTTTCATTAAAAAAAATAAAATAACACAAAGTCCTCCATCTTAACCATTCGACCGTTCCTTAGTACATAATCAAGCATTATCGTATCAACACTCATTTGCAATCAAAAAAATCATAGTTCTTTTGATTTCCCCACCTCACAAAAAATAACAATCGACTATAAAACTAACTTAAAGGAGCTGCCCAAATGTGTGGAACATGGCGCTACTAAGTGCAGTAATGCCTTATAACTAATCATCTTAGTATACAAGTATCAAAAATATCCCTCTAGCAAGACACTGTCACCCAAGGTCCTCGTTGACAAATTCTTCAACCTTTTCCTTTGGGTTAGACTAGTTACTGCCGAGGAAGCAAACCCTTCTTCATCCCCAGCCCAGAACGGTAATACCTCAACCATAATCTTCTGCACTAAATTCATCTCAAGCCCTTGTCCCAAAATCTCTTCGAAATCATCAAGCTTCCCTCTCAAATCCACCAACACACTGCAAAATCCTTGCCTGCTACAGTATTCCAAAATAGCATCCAAACTTATGTGATCCATTACTATAGTTTCAATGCCTTTCTGAGACATGTGTGGTCCTAAAGCTAACTCTTTGTCTGCAAATATGATTGCGTTACAATTTCCTTCTGCAGGTAAATCTGGAAAGCGGCTGAGAGAATTAGAATTCTTAGCTACCAATATATGTAAAGGTTGGTGAGCATTAGGTTCTTGTGATGAGAGGAACGAGAACCCTTCGGTTGAGTTTGCTACATGTATCACTGCATCATATTCTTGCAGCAGTCGTGAGTAATATCCTCCGCACTCTGTGACTTTTTCACTTAACTGATCTGAAAATACCCCGTTGACAGAGATGGAATACCTGCAGGTCAGTAGAAAATTGCTAAGATACAAACATAAAGCCAAAAGATAAAGAAAGCTCCCAAAATAAATCATATATGTTTCCAGAATCTGTTTATTAGCAAATAGTATAGAGATCACATCGCACTCGATGAAGAACGCAACAATTCGACCACCAACAGAAATACTTTGGGATCTTGGGCATCAGAATATAACATCTTATTTCCAATAATTTCGCCACATAAGAGAGAATCATAACATCTCCTCTAGAAAAGAAAGAATAAGCTTACCTAACAGCAACAAGAGGCTTTCCATAAAGCATTTTGTGGATGAATGCCTCATTGAGCTTCTTGCATAAATCTTCCTCAACTCCAACAACTACTTCAATGCCTGCGTCTCGAAGTCTATCAATTCCCCTTGAAGAAACAGTGGGGTTGGGATCCACCATGCCGACAACAACTTTCTTCACTTTGGCTTTGACTAAAGCTTCACTACAAGGTGGAGTCCTTCCATAATGATTACATGGTTCCAAGGTGACATATGCAGTTGAATTTTCAGCCAACTCCCCAGCATCCCTCAAAGCAAAGACCTATGAATTTTTACCTCTGAAATCAGCAAGATATTGGAAGATAACAAGCCTCATTTGATCATACACAGACTTGAAGGCACGGATGAAGATACATACACTCCTAATATTATTTTTTAACATCGAACAAGCACGGAGAATTAATCTCACTAACAAAATTTGATCATACAAAATGCACCACACCACATCATATTCCTAACTATGCCACTTCTATCCATACCAACCTTTTTCAATCGCTAAAGCTGCATTCTTCAGCATCTACCACATCTAGCCATGACCATGACCTATGCATCTTTTGAAATTTTCGATCATTACTCTCTCTTGGAATACCCAGGTAACACAATATGTCCTACATTATGGGAAAGCAATCCCAACTTAGTTAAGGTTATAAACTCCCTACTGAACAACACTAAGACATATACCATACAAAAATGAACATTACATTAAGGAGCAAGGTCGGCCCAATGGTAGGGAGTTCAACCAACCTTGGGGGTTGTCCTATATTCGAATCCTCAT
>CAAKMY010035056.1:0-15154 GCA_901111285.1 Corrigiola litoralis | reverse complement strand
AAATAAAAAATAAAAAATAAAAAATCATAGATCATTTTGGTGTTTACCAAATAACTAAAAAAAAAAACATTGATACTCTTGGTTGACTCGGATTAATAAGTTCTATTCTAATGGCAAATTTTAAAATAGCGTATTAAAAATAAACCATATAATCAACATATATTATTAAAATAAACCATATAATCAACAATAATCGTGTGTGACAAATTATATCGCCATGTAATGGTTTAATCGATAAAAGTAAAAGAAATATATCATGATCGTGCTAAAAGTGGACGAATATAATCAACATATATTATGTGGCTTATATTATTTTACTTTTAAGCTAATGTAATTTATTAAATGAAAAATATCGTTAGTAGTTGATGACACGAATGTGGTGGAAATTTTTTTAGTATCATGCATACAATGACACATAATTTGACACATAATTTATCTACTATAGAAAACATAAAAATTAGACCTTATTATCAAGGAAGATGACATTAAAACAATATGTAAAACCTATTAAACTAAAAGAAGATTATCATCTAAGTTTTTAATTATATGATCGTATTCAATCAGTTATTATCAATGTCGATCGAATGTGATTTCACTTTGTATTGAGTACTATGTAATTAGGAGTAGCAAAATTTTTAAGTCGAACTCCTTGATATTTATCCTAAAATATAATATTTGATTTTAGATACATGTTCACGTACTTTTATGTACTGGATGTCCTATCAATGAAAGATGAGCACAAATTAATTTAAAAAGTTTTTAGATAAAGTCATTGAATCATTAATTGACTTTAAAATAAGGTGACTGAAATGTCTTATCAAACACACTCATATTCAGTTTTTTTCAACAAAACTAAGAGTCTGTTATATACTGTATGTCCCTAATTCCTTTTGCATAATTGCATTCCAATGATCACAAATTCACGATACAAATGGTATGATGCTATGTTAGGCTAATTTAGAACATTGCTGGCAATTATCAAGTGCACATGCAGCACATGGTTAGCTTAAGAACTAGAAGCCTATAAAAGGTATAGCACTATATGTCTGTATTGCATGAAAATGAAACATAACGAATTCGAAACTGGATTTTGCCTGTTTTTTTACAATAGTTGGCCAACCACCGAATATATTGTCCGCTTCAATACAGATTTTAGGTTGGAATGAAAAATAAAACTCACCCACCGGGTGGGCACCAAATTGGCAACCACCCCCTCACNNTATTTTTAAATGTAAAATAAACTTTATAAGGGGGTGGGCACCAAGTTTTTATCCACTCGGTGGGTGAGTATCATCTCCCGATTGGAATAGAATGTTCTGCTCTTTATCGGGCACATCTTTAGCCGGTCCATTATAATGATAGGTGATGCTAACAATGCCTTTATAATTGTTGCTTGCCATAGAAGGGATTTGCTGTTTGCCACATTCGTAGGAATCATGTTTCGGCTTATTTTAATCAACTTGGTCTCAATTATCGCTCACGGGAGCTACTTGCTCTACCAAATCCATGCAATGTTTCATAAGAATTTCATAGATAGAAGAGATGGTCAATTGGTCATGAATGTCTTAAGAATCCCGTAACATTTTTTGGTCAAAATTGGAGATTTTTCTATGTTTCACAGATAATTAGGATAAATGGTCCAAATTTTAAACTAAAAAATAGATATAGTTATTAATTGGGTTAAAAAAATCACTCTTTATTAACAATGTAATAAAAGTAACATTTGTCTTGTTTAAAACCGTCTAATGTTAACTTAAAATTAGATTTTTTTTCATACAAGACTTTCTACTGATAAATGTTATAAGATATTCTAAACCATACAATATTATTTAATTTTACATAACTGAGTTGAACTAAACTTCTTATATTGAATTGAGCTTATTAGAATTCATATAAAAAAAAAATTACATATATCAATTAACCTTAAACCAATTCAACATTAGATTCATCTAAAATTGTGCACAAAGACTATCCAATTAAGGCCGATATTTAGTTCACTACTATAAAACTGGATTGAACTTATTATTACTAAACCGAAATAATCATGATAAATAATTAAAGGACAATTATTGTTGTAAAAAATTATATGTACAAGGCCTTACAAGTATAGTTTCAAACTTCATAGTAAGGTGACTTTCATTTTTGTTTCGCTTAAGATGACCGTTGATCAATCCGACATTCATATTAGGGATTTGTATCAAATAAAATCATAGCATATGTAAAAGCTATTTAGTGGGCTTAAACCGTTTTATTTTTACATTAACTTTAGTTATGTTCAGTCTAATTCTCTATTTTTTATTATATAGTTTCAATTACTTTGGTTTCAATATCATTTCAGTTAGTTTCAGCTTTTCAGGCTATCGACAATATTCTACTTCTTTTTTTAAATAGCTTCAACTATATTCAATTTTCATCTACTTTCAATTTATTTCTTTTCGAGTACATTTTGTTCTTTTCCCTTCCTCTCATTAAATTCAGCTCTTATTAATTTCTTTGAATTTCTTTCCTTTAAATTCATCGAGTTTCAACTAAAAAGGAAAGAGTTTAAACTAAAGCTACACTTTTGATTGATGTGGTATTTTCCACAATCCAAGCTGACTACATAGACCTCAAACATAGGCAGGCTGAGTTGGTTCTTTATCAACCCAAGCTGACCACCAAAACAGAGCATGCTATTGCTAGGCCCTCATATTGGACTTGACTACCGAGAAAATACATCGCATATAGTTGTTGGACCATATTGAATCTTTCATTGGCGGCCCATGATTCCACCATGGTCTTTAACTCCAATAGACAAAACTCTACCGGAAAACGGAAGTAGCTGCCACGTCGAGCTACACATCATCAACGAACCAAAACCCGCCAACTCACCACCACTGCTGACGTGTATTCGAACACCACCAAGCACACGTAATTGACCACTTTACCCTTCAAACAATACCCAAAAGGCAGTAAAAAATCAAGGGTAAAACTGGAACATTTCACACTCATTAAAACACTACGCTTTCAACTCAACTTTTTTTTTTTCTTCTTCTAATTTCCTGACAAATAAATCACCATTAATTACACTCAACAAGATTAAAATTGAAATTCAGGAAATCGGCGGCAGATTACTAACGAAAATCTGGTTTAATTTGTAGACATTAATTAAATTCTTTAAAAATTGAATTAAATTATATTCAATGTGAATAAAATTGAAGTAGTAGTAAAAAAAAAAAAAAAAACCATCATCGATCTGTGAGACATAATATTCTCTCTCCTCTGCTGATTGGTTGTTGAGCTCTTCACTGGGTTTTCAATGGCTGCTCCTTTTTTCAACACTCCCTTTCAACCCTATGTCTATCAGGTATATTCTTTTTTAACATAGTACTTGATTTAATTTTTCAAGTCCTGTTATTTTTGTTAAAATTTTGGTTAGGGTTTTGGTTTATTTATAGATTAAATGTTTGTATTTAGTACATAGAGCAATGCCTAACTTATATGGATTTAATTGAGTATGGTTGAAATGTTTGGAGAATTATGCTTGATCTTGTGCCGCATTTTCGACTTGTATTGTTTGGAAGTATGGATTGACCGAAGTCGATCATGTTTGTTTATGGGAACCCGAATTTGATTTTTATGATGTGGTGGTTCTGTTTTGCCTTTCCGGGTTTAATTTGATTCGGTGGCTCGCTACTGCTGCATTTTAGAGAGTGTGGAATGAGGCGGGGATGGAGAGGCGTAATTACTTGCCGTATTGTCGGATTTGATGATTTTGTAGATGTACCGAGGGGTGTGGTTGTCGCTACGTATTTTCAATAGGTGGTGCTGGCTGTTTGAGATATATTTTTGGGTACATTGGAGTAGCTAATACTGCGGGGGACTGGCGGTATTTGGGACATTAAAACAAGAGGATGGTTCACTCAAAACCTAAGAATCATCTGTGTCTAGAAGCACAGTGATCCCTCTTGGATTCAAGATGAAATGCCGTGTCCTTAAATCTGTATAGGTTTGTACAGTTGCACAACATTGTCCCGACATGTGTTTCTTAGTAATTTTGACTTGCGTCGTAAAATGTGTCTCTACTTGTGTATACAAGCTTAAAGCATGCACTAAGGCGGTTTATGTACTTACTAGTACTTGAAAATGAGTCACTCAAATTTGGAGTACTTAAGCTGAAAAGGCTTGTTCCTCCGTGTATAAATAACGCCTTTTTCCGCACTCTAGGGCATAGTTTGTTGGAGCTACTTGTGGTGCTAACGATTTGGGTCCAGTTGGGAATCACATCCGATTCGAGCTGGAGTGTCGCTTCTTAGAAAAAAAAAAAAAAAACTTCAGAGACTAGTGAACACAGAAACTAAGGAGGAAGCTTTTAATGTCAATACAAGTTCATTGCCCTCTCTTGTTATGCAACAAAATGGCATTGCGTAGTCTTTTGTGTGCCGGGGTAAATGCAAGCTAAATGCATTTAATTGCTTAATGAAGGATTTAAGGCACATCAAGTAAAACTCGGATATGTATCATTCTTGAAGGTCTCCTTTTATCTTTAAATGGAATAGCAACTTGTGGAGTTTTAGCATAGGACCTTAACTTATTGTCCTAGATAAGCAGGAGCTTACTTTTGATTTGAGTGCTCAACTCAAATCTCAATATTCACATCAATTTTAACATGCCGATTCAAACTGCTTGTGTCAGATGTTCCAAAAACTGAGCTTTTTATTGAGTGAAATAAGCAGCTTTCATAGCGCTGGCCACTATTTGTCTCATTGGTTGCAGCAGATATAGGGAAAACATTGAACTTTTTCGTTACTGTTCCTAGGAGGGATGATGGCATCAAAATTTACAATGAAAAAGTTCAAATTTTTTTTGTGTATTTTTCTCTTAGTGTTTTTTACAAATTCTTGCAAGACCTAGCTCTACAAGAAGACACTAGTCCAACAAGAAGTGTAGTGATTATATATCTCCATAGTTAGGAAATTCTGATAAGCAGTGCGAGTGGTTAGATGTTGAATATAGGAAATAGTTAAATAGCTGTCTGACTTCACTCTGCCTTGACTGGTTACATTCTTGAGTCTACTTTATCGCCACCACTGACGAAGAAGCTTCTAAATTTGTGTGTTAGCTAAAATAATATTCAAGTAGGTTTACATGTGCCCATCGTTCCTTATGGTTGTGGCTTAACAAAGTCTCGTGTCATATAGAGCCCACAAGAAGCTGTGACACCTTTCCAGATACTGGGTGGAGAAGCTCAGATAGTTCAGGTATTACTAGCTACCTACCTACCTTGATTGCGTTCTGCGGCCCTTTCCCTTGAACAGCTTCCTTAGATATTGGGTGGATAAGGTTCAATTTTAACTCTTATTTTTCAGATTATGCTTAAGCCACAGGAGAAGGTCATTGCTCGGCCAGGTATGCCTCTTGCTTTCCTTGTGACTGCTTCAGAGTCTTGAATCTCGAGATTTAGGTTTTATTATTTTGGTATGTTCTACTTGCAATAATGCGAAAAAGGTTGTTGAGCTCTTTTTCGGGGTTTCCCTTGATGATTTTGTTTTTAGGTCTTTTAAAGATGTGACTTGTACCTTCTTAGTTTTGCAATTTATGATGCTTTATGGCTGTGTCATCTGCTCTGGTATAGTGGTACTAGAAGGTAGGTGAACGTAGACTTTTATTTATGACCTTGTTTGCTGATTATCCTTTTAGGTCTAAGGGCTTCTAGGGTACTTGTCTTCATTGAATCATAAATTAGTTTCTCGTTTCCAAGAGGCATGTTGTTTGTTGGGATACATTTTGGAACTTCCGTTAAATTTGGTCTTAATTCTCAGGATTCTTAGTTTTTCTAAAACCTTGTGTTCTTTGACTAGCATATCTTAATAATGCCTCAGTTTTTACTGCTTCCTGTTTTGCAATCGAGGCTATTGTTTCTGTTGTTGTGTTGGAAATAATTTGAATAGTTTGCAGGGTCTATGTGCTATACTTCTGGATCTGTTCAAATGGACAACGTTTACATCCCTGAACAAGAGGTTGGAGTATGGCAGTGGCTTTTCGGCAAGGCTGTGACTAGCATTGTTCTCCTCAACTCGGGTTCCAGTGATGGGTTTGTTGGAGTTGCTGCTCCATCACTCGCTAGAATTTTACCGGTTAGTATATGGGAATGCTATTATGTAGTTGAGCCTGTGCATTTTGTCAAATCATACCACTAGTTTGAGTGATGTAATGAATTTTGTTCTTCTGATCTTTTGACGTAGATTGATCTCGCAATGTTTGGAGGAGAACTTCTATGTCAGGTTGAATTTAATGTTTCATCTTTATTTATTGGAGTCTGCTTGTTGTTTGGATGTGTTTGGTGATCGTGTAGTCCTTCAATCATCAAATATTTTGATTTTTATATTAAAACTTGGGTGATTTTATGTAGCCAGATGCATTTTTGTGCTCCGTAAATGACGTCAAGGTCACTAATACCACTACTGATCTGAGGGTGCGTAACGTTGTTGCTGGGCCAGAGGTTAGTTGCTAAGTTGTTTTTACAACTGCTTTTTCTTTGTTTCCACTTCACCTACTTTGGCCATCCCTAAAAATGCTGAAAGTAGTTGGCTTGTTTGAGAAAACTTCTTTTGCATTTATTCACCTTCTCTTGTATTTTTTGCTTTTTGAAGAGCTTTTTGCGGCAGAGACTGTCCGGCCAAGGACTTGCATTCATTATTGGTGGTGGATCTGGTATGTATTCCTAGTCCTGTAACATAGTATAGAAGTTCCGATACATTTTTAAGTTGTGTATTTGGCAATTACCTTTGGACACTCATCAATTCTTGCTATGAGGAAATTTGACTGCTTATCCTTCTCAGCATGATTTTTTTTCTAGCTCTAGCCCTACTGTGTGTTTGCTTATTTTTGTGTGCCTGTGGGCATGTTCCAATCCTCCGTTTAATATGAAAGAACCTGGTTGGTCTAAATGTACAATCTCCTTCCTTTTTGTTCTTGCTTTCTCCTCTTTCAGTTATGATTTGGCCTCCTCATAAAGACACCATGAAATGATTTACCCTAGCTCAGAATATCTTAGTTAATAACTTCGTTCTAGACCAAAGCCCAAGCATGTCTCATACCAACACGAGAAGAATGGGAGTACAACGTACAGAGATGTAGGTAGGGTAAGATGCGTATCAGACTGTGAGGTCTTTAATGTTTGATGAATAATATTTTCTTTAGGCGAAGTTGGTAGTAAGTTTTAAGAGACAGCTCGAGGACAGTTCTGTGCTTCTGACTGTACGAGGATCAGCCCTTCTCTGTAAAATAAATATTTGGGGATAGTTGACGCAATTTGGCCATGTCTAGAAGACTTATCTGCAATATCATTGGAGTCCTGCCACATCATTTACTGCAATATTTGCTCATATTTGGCTTATTATTGTGATTCGATGTGCAAGTGTCTGAGTTGGCTACACTTTGTTGACATATGAAGAACTGAAATTAATATATAGCATTGATTGTGCACATTCATTTTTAGTCGTTTAAGAGTACACCATCATTCATCATATTCATACCCCAGTGCCCTCAAAGAGGCTATAAGAGGGGTAAAAGAGGAGGGGGGGGGGGGTTTGGGGGTTCGGACGGAAAGCAAACCTTACAAAGAGGCTGTTTCCAGTACCCAAAGGTAAAACGGGACCACCATCTTTAGCTTCATTGAATTAAAGCAAACAGGGTTTTAAGAGCCATTTCAACTAACTCGAAGAGAACATTTCAGAAAATGAGTTGCCTCATATGGTGGTTAGTGTCTCCAAGATGTACAACATATAGCTGTTATGCTAATTGTTTAGTTTATATCTTAATGTTATTCAGTTGAAATCTACTAGAAGACAAAATCTTTCCAGCATTTTTGTTTTCTGCAAGATCTTTGTAACCTAAAGGTGTCCATCTATGTGGTTTTACCATCTAGTGTGATTAATTCTGCTAACCCATAAAGTTACTTTTAAGATAGGGTACCTTGTATCGTTAAGACAAGATCATCAAATAATTCTGCACTCAAGGATGAATATGTGCTTATTAAGAAAAGCGAGACATCAAAGGGCGTGTGTGTCTGTGTGTTGGGGGGTTGGGGGGGGGGGGGGGAGAAGAAGAGAAAAAGAGGTGGTCTGTTGTTGAAGCCTGAAGGAAGTTTAAAGAGTATTTTCCCTGCAGTGAATCATGACTGTAGCCTAATTTTTGCTTGTATGTTTGAGGATGTACATGATCAACTGAAGTTTGGCATCAAAATTTACGTTTTTCTTCTGCAATGGACTTATTGTTGATGTTGTTTCGCCGTTTTATGCCAGTTCACAACAAGAACTCATTTTCTTTCTATAATTAAAATATATCTAGTCGCTCTTTTCTTCATTTGACTACTTATTGTGCAATCCGTGGAAATTGCTATGTGAAGGGCAAAAGATAATTTTATTTGTTTCGATGCTGAAATAATCGATTGACAGTCATCTGCAACATAAGATAATAGAAATTAGTTGCTTACTTGTTGTGGTTTGAAAAATGAATCAGGTTTATTATTAGTAGATCTGTTCGACTTACCATGAATCTTATTTGGAATTTCTCCTATTTCAGTTGTGCAGAAAAATCTGGAGGTGGGGGAAGTACTTGCTGTTGATGCTTCTTGCATTGTTGCCCTGACAACAACAATCAATGTCCAAATCAAATATAATGGTCCAATGAGAAGAGCTGTGTTTGGGGTAAGGTGCTCTGTTTTAATTATTCTAGGCTTTTTCTGTTTGAGCTTGATGGTCTTGTTATGACAATTTTCGTGAAAACGGCATCTATATTACGTGCATTTTGAGGATCATCGCTTGTATGTGTACTTTCTGAGATATCTGCTTAGTGAGACATTTGTTTGCTTCTTCTATTTTCTAGAGTTCAGTATGTTATGAGTGACACCAATTATTGGAAGTGCTTGCTATTGACTTGTGAGTTGTGAGTTGTGCACTTGTGCTTCTGGGCTTAGTAGTTAGTATGACACTATGCCATGGGTGGCACTCGCTCTGATGGTCGCACTATTGTTATGATGAGTAAATTGAGCTTATGAACTCTCATTGTGAAATTGTAGGCGGATAATCTAGTAACAGCTGTTCTGACAGGGCCGGGGATCGTTTTTATCCAGAGCTTGCCTTTCCAGAGGCTTTCTCAACGTGTTGCAAGGTAATCCATGTGAGATCATTCAACAGTTCGCTCACTTAAGCATCCTTAGTTGCTTTACATGGCCACTTAAATTTGACTGTTACCTTTTGACAGGGCGGTCACTGCACCAAACATGAGGGAAAACCCCAAGTTCTTCATCCAGCTAGCCATTTTCTTTTTTCTGGCATATGTTGTGATTGTGTCATCATTGATATTGACTGATGTATAACATAGTCATCAGGTTCTTTGTCTTCTCTTTCCAAGTGATTGCTCCCTCTCCCCAGTGGCACAAAAGTTATACAGGATTAATGGCGAAATAGAATGTTGAGATGGTTTCCTCCAGTGTGGTGTTCTTATACTGTTCGATACCTTCACTTAACTACAATCTTTGAAGCAACGTATAGGAGATGTTGTCTAAGTCTTCTGTGAATATGCGAGTTCTGGCAATGTTCAAAAACCAGTCTGGTTGTTATTTTTGCAATTTATACTTTGCACTTGGACGTTGAGTTTATAATTTATAATGTTTTGTCCTTGGCAAAACTTGGGTAAGACTGGTGAGCTTCTAAGATTTTGGGTGAGTGTTTGAAATCTTAAGTTGAAAGTCCTCATCAAAACCTTATAAGGTCGGATGTTCTATCGTATGACTACCTTATCTAGATATGTCTTGTCTTTGACATGAAAAGTTGTAATCTTATGGACCAAATTTGTTTGTTGGATCATTTTCTGATGCGTTCCTCATCTTTTGGTCCTTTTTGAAAGTAGGTTCTATTTTTAGTATCTCTAGTGCTCGTTTTTATTTTCTATGAATGACTTAAAGTAGGATTAAACGTTTAATTTCATGATTCAGATGGTGATATGATTACGTGAGATATCTCTTGTCCTCTTTAACAGTCGTTTGGTGAAGTTTCAACCTAGTTTAACATGAGATATCTCTTGTCCTCTTTAATAGTCGTATGGTGAAGTTTCCTCTTTAATACTTAACACGACATGGATCCAACTCAACACGAAATACTATTTCAAGAGTTTCACTCGAGTTTTTGGTTATGCTGTACTCCCGCAAAGAGTAGGGGGTGTTTTAGAGTAGTAAATAATTTAAGGAATTTTTGGATATGGTCTATTATTATAGAATAGTGTGTGTCCTTTTCATATTGTACTTGTGCACATGGATACGGACATGCGGCAATCAATAATATTGATCCTAAGGGAATTCTATGACAGGTAACTATGTAAGTATAGAGTATGTAACTTTTGCTTGCTGCCTTCTTAAATTTCAGAGATAGCCCTCTGTTTTCTAATTTCAAGTTTCAACCAACTAGTTGATATATAGATATACACTACAAATCTATTGGATCACTGGAGGTTTCACACCTTAGCTTGCGTGAAAAAGTTGCAGCACTAAAGGACGTGGAGTATGTATAGGCGTATAGCCCAGAGAGAGGATGAGAAACAAGTCAAGAAAAGAAATGTTCAGTTAACACTTCACAGCTTGTACAACTCAAAGGCTTGTAACATGCGTATAATTGTTGTTGTTAGTGTCGTACTTGTACGTTTCTTCCCTGTGCTGAAGGCTGAAGCAGTGGTCCAGTTCGCATTCCTCTTCTCCTCCTCCACTTTAGATGGTAGTGGCCCAATTACAAAATGATAATGGAACAATGTGGATTGGTCCTTCGACCTTAGCTTTTCAAAAAAAGGAACTGGACCAGTTGCAACTGAAGCTGAACATGTAACTTGAGAAGAACGAAAGGTACATAGGAGTTTCACGATAGACAAGCAATGCTAGGGCTATAGCCTATAAATAAAAACGAGTTTCGTGAATTTGTTCTCAAACAAATTGCAACTCATATGAATAAACTGGAACAAATATGCATATGGTTGACATGTCGTGTCAACTGTCAAGTACAAACGTATTAGAAAACCCTCAGGCCTCAACACAACTCCACCCATTTAACTTTCCTATCAAGTACGTTTGATCAATTCTTAAACGGGTTGAAAGCCCTTGACCTTAACCCATTAATAACGTTTCGGTTTGTTATGTCGTGTCCTTTGTTGGACAATTATAAGAAATACAACATTTTGTTACAAAATTTAGCTTTGCTTTTTAAAGCAGGCCAGTGGTCATGTATTGACAAAGTAAAGTGTATGATATGATCATTAAGCTAGTTCGAAAAATATTTTGTTATAACAAACGGGTTATGTGTGTCAGATTGGTGTTGTTACCTCCAACTTTAACCGATCACTTTTATACTTTTGTGAATCGTTCGTGCTAACCCAAATTTTAAATAGGTCAAAACCCTTGACCTACATTCACTAATTTTGTGTTGAATTCGTGATGGGTCAACTTTTGTTGTCTCAAAAGTCAAGGTCATTTACTCATTTAGTAAACGAGTCGAGCTTAAGCAAGTGCTTAGCATCTTGTTTATATACGCAAACATCTCGATTAATAGAATCCTTATAAACTGCCATATTTTATTGTGTAACCGCTTATACTTGAAGTGTAATCATAACTAAATTGTCTATTGCAATACTAGGATATTATAGACTTTATAGATTTTTATACATTTTTAGATAAATTTTTCAATCATTATGTTTGTGAACAATTTCGATACTCGCTCATTTAATCAATAAACGATATTATACATGAAAATTGATCAGTGAAAGCTCGTTCAATAATGAATAAACAAACACAAATAAGCCAAAACCCTTGTTATGAACTTATGACGTACGATTCTTATGCCATAATGAACAAACAAACTCGTTTGACTGTTAATCATAAATCAATTAAAAGATCTGCCCATGTTATATTTCAAATTTATTTATTTTATTGAATATGTTTGGTGAAGACAACTCTAATAAATTTCAGGTACTTGAGATTCCATATACTCAATTTGTATCTATTTCTGCTTTTAATTTTACAATAGACCTTTTCTTTTGTTGGGGTGGCGGTTGACTTGATTGTCTAAAGCATATATTCTTACCTCGTGAGCACTCTTGCTCTGCACGTATTTGTCATTCTTTCTTACTTCTTTGGATCCAACCTCTTTGATATTTTTTGGCTCTTTTTTCAGATCATAAAATACTTAGCAGTCATGGATGCCAAGCTTGTCCTCCAAGTTTGGCGCTTACTGTTAACAAAACGGTAAACACTTTAGGTATTTAACAAATGATTTACTAATTAGCTATTCTTTTTTTCTTGTTCCACCTTCAATCACTTTCTCTTTTCTTTATCTGTCTCTCTTCACGAGTTTATTTGACTTTCTAGATGAATTATTGATACTAGTATATTGTGAGCTCCTTTATTATTTTGTTACCCCGGGCATATAAGTCTTTATGCTTTTTGTCCATATAGAGCTCACATGTGGAATTGAGACTGATATGATTATTGATTTAAGCAAAATGTTATATGAAAAGAACTAGTTCAAGTTGTTAGGCTCTCTTACCCCGGCCATAAAGTCGGGGTTTTGATTCTTATCAGAGACTTTGTGAGCATATTTAAAAAAAACTATTATCAGCTTGAGACATTATTTTTCACTTCCAGTTAACTCTAATAAGGAGTGCGCACACATATCCAGGCATAAGATGGATTTAAGGTCAAATAAAAAACTTGTTTGTTGTACTTTAAAATCATGGGGCTAAATCTTATGCAACTGTTCATTTTTGGGTCCTAAGATCTTATGCAACTGTGACGATGGCAGCTAGCAGTTTTGGCTTTGTCTTTGTCTTTTTTTTTTTCTTTTTTTTGGACAAAGTTGGCTTTGTCTTTAAGATCCGTACCCTTGCTGTTATAAACTTTTGGTGCATGGTACACATGGACAAGTAAAATGTAAAAGAGTACGAAGGTGGGGAGATATACGTTCCAAAAGCATGAAAGCAGTGCGGAGGGGATCTCAATCATTTTGACAAAAGAAAAGAGATAAAATCGCACTTGGTTTCCAACTCAAAAGAAACACAAAGTGTGCTGCCTTCCTAGCCCGTATAGTTTCTTCGTTATATCTCATATTTCTTTTATTTAATTTTAAGCCTTTTGGAGACAAATTGTCTTGTTCTTCTCTCTCCTTGCATAACTATGAGATGCGGAAAGATGGTTGGTATCCCCAATATACACATTACAATAAACAGATTCTTTTTGGATAGATTGATGTTTGGTGTTGTAATATGTAAATACCATAGCCTCATGCTCAATCTCATATCAGACCGTATGTACTTTGAGTACAGTAGACGTTTCCGGCTAAGAAATTAAAGTTTGTAGGTAGACCATGACTCCATGAGGAGAGGGGGTGGACATGATTAAAACTTAAAACTAGAGGAGATAATCTCTATACGACCATTAACCATTAGTAACAAGCTAAATATTCACCATGTGTAAGTCCTTTTTTTAGTAGGAATTACGAAGGTTAAAAAAAAAAAATTCAAACATGTGACTTGTACTTTATAACACCACAATTTTTGTCATTTGGTCAAATCAATTTCTTGGTTACACGAGTAAGAGCCTGGTGTTATTATAAATGATCTAAATGATTATTAAGGTCTATTATCATCAGTTGGTTTTCTTTTTTCCACAAAAAATAAAAGAAAAATATCAATTCTCACTTAGTTTGGAATATTGAGTAAATTACAATAATTAGGTGAGAAGAGCAAACAATGATGTATATATATGAAAAAAGCATTAATAAGGAAAATAAAGACGGCCACCAAAAATAATATTCCTCTTAAAGAATTAAAGGAATTGTTTCCGAATTTGAGGTGTCAACCGAGACTCCAAAATAAAAAAATTGATACATCCTTTTTTTTTTTTTTGGGTACAAAAGAGGGTCAAAGCTCCAAAGAGACAGAAAAACTAGGACGAAACTAAACGAGGTCTAGCAACCCCAACTAAGTCTTCATGACTGATATCTTCTAGCTGAGGATGAGGAGGAGTATCCATAGTGACTAGCTTTTACACTTGATTCACCCCTTGGTTAGCAAGTCCATAGGCAGCAAAGTTTGCTTCTCAATAAGTATGACTTACATGAACATTCCACTCTACTTGATATGTCCTTGTGACTGACTGTGAACTGCTTATTTGCTTGCTTGTGCTAGGATAGACGGGGAAGTGGCAAATCACTCCCTTAAGTTTGCTATAATTAGGTTTGATTAAACACGTTATGTTTCGATTGGAACAATTTGGCCCCCAAGGTTAACTTTTAGGTGCAATTAGACCCCATTGCATATTATCTATTAATTTCTTGGCCAAAAAATTATATATAAAGTAGGCTAATTGGTGGAGTATAATATTAGGTAGACATTGTAACAAGATCTTGTATTTGGAAGTTAAGAAACTTGTTTACATCTCCATCATTTACACAAAACAATAAATTGTCTACGTACTTTAAACAATAGTTGAATCCTAAAATGCTAACATAAATCAAATCATATACTGCACACACAAATAAATTAATTGCGTGTAGCATTAGCATGTTGCGGTCCTAACGATCGATCTAGACCGTTCTGCTTCCTATTTAGCCACATTCCTGAAAAATGGAGGACATATCAGTGCTTAAACAATTAAAAAGACGTCTTGAAAAGGTCAGATATATTGCTAGAAATGTTGTACGCGAACTTAATTAAAACAAATTGACGACTATGGTCCATAACCCCTAACATAACTATTCCTCCACAGAGTTGGGGTGGGTGTTGCGTTTTTCTAATCAAGCAATTTCGGTTAGGTGATAGGAAGTGGTTACCGGTAAGATCTCGACTTTTGTTCTTACATAGATTACAAATATTTGCTGATGGTGTGCAAGTTCTTAACATTTGATCTTAGTGCAAAACAGACAGAGAACTATTAAAACTTAGGCCTTGTTCTCCTCGGCTGAATTTTGCTGAACTGAACTGGAAGGGGCTGGAAGGGGTTGGAAGAGGCTGGAAGGGGCTGGAAGAGGCTGGAAGGGGCTGGAAGGGGCTGAAACAATGTTTAATTATACAAATAAAATAATAATAACTTTTATTATTTTTACGATTATTTGAAAAGACTTATATGTAATAA
>CAAKMY010035055.1:0-18712 GCA_901111285.1 Corrigiola litoralis | reverse complement strand
CTTGATTTGTGTGACCTTCATGGCTATGAATTTATGTAGGAATGATGATTCAATTAGATAACTCAAATACTCGAGACATGAAGATTTTCTGACTCACTCGCTGACTCGCTTATTTGACTTGGAATAATTAGCTTGTTTGTCTGATGATTAAAATTGCTTGCCTCTCAATCTTGTTTATATCACTTAAAATAACTTTGGGGTTGGGAAGAAAGTCTGTCCTTTTTTTGTGGGATTGTTAAAACTGCATTCATGTGATTTTCATTTGCCTGATCTTTTGATGAGCATTGTTCGCTCAAATATATTTTTGGCTTGAAATGACTGCTAGAATGATGTTTCAATTAGATGTGTGAAGGGGATTTATTTCCTTTTGAACTCAAATACTAGGCATATTAATAGTCTGACTCGCCGCCAACTTGAACACATGGCTTTCAATTTTTTTTATTCTGATTTTGACATATTTAAACATAGTTATTAAAGAGATTATCTGTGATGATTAAAATTACAGCTAATGCCAGTTCTGCTTCAGAAAATTCTTGATTGAGAAAGCTGTCTTTTATCTGAGCTAATCTGTTATTTAACTTTTTCTAATCTTTAAATAAATCTTGCCTTTACTGGTTTGGAGGAATTCTGCCTAGTATGATATCAATGTTTCAACTAAGCCAAAATATTTTATAATACATAATACTCTTCGATGATGATAGAATCCAATTAAATGAGGTATAATGGATCTGAGACCCTGTTTACAGGGAGAACCCCTTGGTGAAGTTATATTAACATGATATTATTGGATTTTACTGAGAAAACTTTCTGTTTTCCAATTTTTCCCGAAGTTTTCTTATTACTGACAATCATTTGCTTTCATCGATTATAAAATCTGATTTAATATGATGTAGTGTAGCTGAGACCCTGTTACTGATGTTGTTGGATTTAAGTTACTTTGTTTTGGTAGAGAATAATGGAGTATAACTATACTCTACCCTTGAGATTAAAAGTAGGGTGGAGAGTCTGAAAAAGCTCAACAATCGAAGTGTTGTCATCAGCTTTTGCCCTTGATTATCACAGGTTTGGAGTTAAATAACAGCACTAAATTTCTCTTTTGAGAACCAAGATCTAAAATTTTCACGAACCCTCTTGATTGATAATGTTTTGACAGTAATTTTTGGGTATGGCTAATGTTTGGATGCTTTTATTGGCCACTGATGCACACGAAAATCTATATAAATGCCGGAGTACTGTCAGTTATCTTTACAATTGTTTGGATTAGTTCAACGTGCTAGTTAGGTATGTTACTAAGAAGATTGAACAAGTTTGGATGAGTTTATCCTGCAGTACCTTCAAGACCTTGATTATCCTAGATTAGAGTTTGTAGTGTTTGTCTGATTTATGTGAAGCCAAAAGATGCATATTGGGATGTTGCTAATGAAGTAGTAATGCCTCTAGATGTATATGTGGTGTTTTACTTGGATCTTCCGTACATTCGAAATATAGAAGTTACACAACTGTAAGCAAGTGCTTGTAAAATTGGCTTATGGGTTATTTTCTATATTATTTTTTTATGCATTGTCAACTTAAAAACCACATTGGTTTTGTAGACTCTAATGGTTGCTGTGATGAGGTGGTCGTGATGCGATGGTGTGGGTGTGAGGCGTTGGTGTGGTGTTTGAAACAGCACGAGGTGATAGATGATTGTAACAAGGTGATAATTGTAGTGAAGGTTGGTGGTTTTTACGTTAGGGTTATGTGGGTGAACATGTGATAGCCGATGCTTAACTGAGGGGTTCTGTATTGTGTCTCTCTGCTCTGTTCCGGTGGTTCAACATTTGCTAATTTGGAATTAACACATTGATTTTGTTGTTTTTGTGTTAGCTGTCCCAAAGTGCTTTGGTGACTTTGACGTTGAATATAGCTTTGTTTGTCAGTAAATAATCTGATTTTGTGATGAGGCTGGTTTAATCGATGGCGAGAATGATGATTCAATTAGATGCGTGAAGGATTTATTCCTTTTGAACTCAAATACTTGAGGCATAATATCATTCTGACTCGCTTGCTTATCCATACTTGGTTTTCACTCTTTTTTTTTAATATAATTTTGGTCTTCATTATATCTTAATGGCTTTGAATTTATGCAAACTTATTCCCTTGGTTTTCAATCATTTTTTTGTTTTTTTATTTTACATATTTTTGGTTTTCACTACATCTTCATGGCTTACGGCGAAAATGATGATTCGATTAGATGCGTGAAGGATTGATTCCTTTTGAACTCAAATACTTGAGGCATAATAATTGTCTGACTCGCTTGCCTATCCAACTTGTTTGCTTTGTCATTATATATAATTTTTGTGCTGTTGTTGGATGTTGCCTGAATGCCCTTGTAGTATAGTACGTAGTATATCTTTTTCTGTTTTGTCAAGTTTTTTGGAGCAATTCCTGACTTTCTGTGAACTATTCCGCTTTGGTTCTTGGGGACTGTTAATGACCCTTTTCGCGTCTCTTGTAGCTTCACTGGTTTTCATCAGATGGTAGCTTTTACTCTTGATCTCCTACAGGAAAAGTTTCTGATATAGGTCACGTTTTGTTTTTCCTTTCTGCCTATGCCCCCTCCTCTTCCCAGACTGACTGGCTATTCTCGATTAGACAGATGTGCTTGCTTTTCTCTGGTAAGTATGCCAATCTGATTAAGGGCTTTGTCGATGCTCAAATGTGGTCATTTGCCTTTACATTTTTTTGGCATAATATCAGTGATTGTTCTGTGCAGTAGAACCCAGATAGTGGTGCGTGAACTAGATGTATGAATGCGGAATTTTATACTGAATTTGAACCTGCAGCTTGTGGTGATTCTAATTTCTGAGGTGCCATGGCGCCATCTGCAGTTGCATCCTTTTGGACCCTTTTGTGGTTGTAAGACAGTTTTTATTATTCGTAGCAGTGACAAGAGGGAGACTAGTGACAGGGTTAACAGGTTCTTGGATAAGTGTTTTTTGTAGTCATCTCCTGTAATTGTTACATTCAGACAGGAAAGAATATAGCAAGGTTGCTAATCTTGCAGATAATGGGAGCGAACAGGTCTTGAGAAGATGCTCCCAGTCCCAGCTGTTGCTTTTGCTAGTGATTTATATATTCAACAGCTGTTCGTGCTGTATAGTGTTGAGATACTGGGTAGGCCGCTGCAGAATTATTATTCCTCTTGGGGTTCATCGAGCTCTTTTTACTTAGTAGAATGAAGAGGGGGACTGGAGGGGAGATCTGGCCAAAACTTGTAGCTAATTATGTTGTAGACAAATTACAGTTACTGTTGTTTGAATTCATTCGAATTAATTCAATTATATTCAACGTTAACGTTCTCTTTCATGTAAAACGTCATTAATGTTATGCTTATTGAATAATCTAGCATTGACACTGAGAATGTGCAACTTAAACTTGTTTATCGCCTTGATATGAGAATCTGAGCAATATAACAAGCGTGAGTAATTCTTAATTTTTTTATTTATTTTTAACACCGGGCAAAACATATCTTAATTTCTTATTGTAATGATTAAGTGAAAGAAAATTATCGTGATGGGTGAAGGATTACTTTTATTTCTAACGTTTTTCCTTTTTTTTCTACCATTTTTTCTATCATTATGTTACTAGTGTCCTATATTTTAGAGTTGCTGTGACGTCATGTTTGTATCGTTTTTCCGTATGTCTCTATGCGATCTAGATAAAACAAGGTTGAAGAGGTGAGGAACAGTGGACACTGAACACACCATAATACCAAACAAATAACCTCAAATTCATTGGTTACAACAATATAGTCTAGTTAAAGTTTTGTCGAAGGTATAAAAACTGAATATGCTCAGCAAGTTGGTGGGTTGTTGGAAATATTCTCCTTCACTGTCTGTTGCTATCGACAGGGAACGTTTTCATCTCAGAAACATAACTATGAAGATAGAATGACTTGTCCAACTTCTTTTGCTAGCTTCATAAAAATCCTTCTCAAAAACCAAGTGTAAAGCACCTTCAGGTCCTACACTCCAATGCGTTAACCCTTGCACCAAACTCCATCCGAAAGATAATTATGATTTGGAGAACCGTTGAACCTGGACATGTTAATGCTTCGATAGACTCACTAGTCACTACATTGGAATATTGGATGAATAAATCAGGATATTGGTGAAGGCGTGAAGCGTATAAAAAAATTAAACCTACAGTATATTGGTAAACACAAGAAAAGCAGTGTCAAAAACTATGAGTCCAACATACAAACAATGAGCACTCTACAGATTCTCTTTGTTGAATTGAGTTGTCTTCTTTGATGACATTAGATATATTGCTCACAAGGCTTTTAATCTAGCACAAGACTGTTCAAAAAGTGGTTATCAATCTTGCGCAATTTGGATTATGATCCGATCCGACTCCGAATTGGTAATCAACCTTAACAAGTCTAACAAACAATCGGAAACTTCGTTTCTTCAAAGACGTCTCCTAAAATTGGAACGATAGAGAAGATTAATATGACCTATGCCGCCATGCGCAAACTATAAGCCTATAATCACTCATAATTCAATCCAAAATGTAAAATATTTGGTTGATCCCTCATAATGATAATAAGTACTTTATAGATTCGATCGATAAAATTAGACAATAATTTATAACTAAACACAATATCACTATAGTCAAGTAATTCTCATTACCATAAATAACATCAAAAATTTACCACATTTCCATATGTAGTAGTACTAAGCATCATACATTCTAACACTATAACATATACCGTTTCTCATTGAGCATGAAAGTACTTTCCAAAAATCGTACTTTCACCCAACAAACTAAAAACCCAAAATTATACTCCACCATACTAATCACGATAATTAGCCTAATTAACTAATCGAGAAACCCGGTTTGTCGCCACACCGCATTCCGAACCTGCCTAAGATCCCTCCCCTTCAACGTCCTCCCCACCCCTTCCAACACCGACGACGTCCTCGCCTTCACCTTCATCGCCACCATCTCATGCGGCGGCAACATCTCCTCCTCCCCATCCCCCTCGTCCAAACCTCCGTCCATCTCACTAAACCTCCTCCTCCCCCTCATCCCCGCCGCCGGCACATCCACCGGCGCCGAGTTCCGGTACCTCCGAGTCAACTCAGTCCCAACTCGGGCCGGTCTCGGGATTGCCCGGACCGGTGTCGCCGACCCATCTCCGGGGAGCGCGTGCCCGTCTCCGGGGAGGGCGGCGAGGATGCCGGAGTTCTTGTCGAATGTACGGAAACCCAATTTCCGGCGAGCGAGTTGGGGTGACTCGTGAGTGGACTCGGACGAGTTGGGTAAAAATAAGACATCCGACTCGGCGAAATCGCGGTCGGGGGAGATGGTATCACCCGAAACGGCGTCGTGGGGGAAGAAGTTGAGAAAGGTGGGTCCATGGCGGTGATGACGTAAGAAGCTGACGTCATTAATGGAGTGTTCCATTGAAATTTAAAGTTTTAGTTAAATTTGAGGAGAGAGAGAGAGA
Source organism: Corrigiola litoralis (assembly GCA_901111285.1). NCBI lineage: Eukaryota > Viridiplantae > Streptophyta > Magnoliopsida > Caryophyllales > Caryophyllaceae > Corrigiola > Corrigiola litoralis. The sequence continues at coordinate 13,218 of CAAKMY010035055.1, read as the reverse complement.
GAGAGAGGTAGGTGGGGGTGAAAGTGGAGGTGGGTGGAGTTTAGTATATATATAGGGATTGGGATTGTTGGGTTTAAGGATAAAGATAAAAGATGAGGTTTAAGGATAAAACGTGGCAATGAGACGCTGTTTTATGACTTCTATCTGTGAGTTAGTCATAGGATGAGGTCATCCAAGAAACATAAAGTTGAGATCATGGGCTTGTTTGGTAAATGATTTTTGCCTTGGTTTTTAGCTATTTTTGACTTTTGGCTTGTTTATTTGTTCAAACAAGTCAAGGCAAGATAAAAAATATGTTTTGCTAATGGCTTATTTAGTTGGCTGAAAAGCCAGCTTGAAAGCCAAAAATCAACAAGCTAATGGGAGCAGCTTTTTCATCTTGACTTTTGGCTTGTTGGTTATATTTTTATTAAGTTAATACTAACACTATCATTATAAATATTATTATATTAATTAATATTATTTTACATATTTTAATCTAACACATTAAAGCCAACAACCAACAGCCAACATCCAACTTTACCAAACATATTTTTTATACAAAAACTAGTCAAACAGCCGGCTTAAAAGCCATAACTTTCAGCCGGTCAAACAAGCCAATTAATCCAGCCAACAACCAACAACCATTTATATTTGGGGAGAGATTATACGCAATCTTTTGCTTTTCTTTTGAGATATTGTCCAAGTAGTTATTTGAAGGAAGGGAAAATGAAACTCACCCACCGGATGGACACCAGATTGGCAACCATCCTCTCACATGTTTTTTATAAACATTTTTTATTTTTAAATTTAAAATAAATTTTGTGAGGGGGTGTGCACCAGATTGTTACCCATTATTTGAATGGGTCGAAGGTTCTAGGTTCGCGTATGTTAGTACTTACTCCGTAGTATTAGTAGTCCATTCAGTCTAGATGAGGCCCATATTAGTCAATAAAGGTCTCTCTAATATATTTCTAATTTGGATTGGGCTTGAAGGGAGTTTGACATGATTTAGCTTATAAAAAACTTGTTTAATCTGATGAAAAAAAGACGGTTTTTTCCAAAAATTTTGTGTTGATATTAGAGCAGAGTTAAAGAATGTGAAAATTCGATTTAGAATTTGATGTGATTTTAGGATATTTGATATGATTTCATCAGGATACTATTATTTTCGTTAATTGGTACTACATATTGAGTTAATATTTTGCTGTTGAGTAATGTTTTTCGAGATATTATATGCCAACTATCGCAATTAGAATTAGAAGGCCCCATCTCATTGCATGTCACTATTGTGATTTTGCTGATGAAAATAAGGGTAAATTGGTCCATTAGTATAAATAAAGAGGGGAAGTTGGGTGAATGTTTTGTGTTTTGTGTTTTGTGTTTTTTTTTTTTTTTTGTGAATTTGGATGCGGCCTCCAACCGACAACCGCTACAAAGAATTATGGCTACGTGCTTGCGATTTCTTCACATTTTTTCTTTTTGCTGGTGTATGAGGGGTATATATAAAGATAAGCTGGCAAAACACTTGTTATGATAAACAGGTTATGCGTAATTTGGAAAATGTAATAATCTGGTGGTTACAAAATTCATACAATATACAGTCTAATGGAGCTTTCTGGCCATATTTAGGGTAGGTATTATCTATCCCTAGAGCATGAAAGGGTTTAGGTTGTCTGGCCAGCTAGTTAGACAAAAACATATAAATATAAAAACTTGGTGGATAGGCGCAAATTAAACCTAGGAAAAATTGACATAAATAATCCAAACTATGGCCGAACAAACAAAAATAATCCCAATTACGGAAATATACTTCAATAATACCAATTATTAACTTTGTTGATGCCAGTGGTCCAACATTAACGGGGTTGAGTTTTCCGTTAGTTTTTATAAGTAAAAAGACCGAACTACCCTCACCTCCCTTAAAACACAAAACCCTTCCCCTGTCCTTTCTTTTTCTTCCCCATCCCTTCTCGATCTCTCCTCCAATCTCTCACGCCTCATTGCCCTCAAACCTCATCACTCCTCTCAAAATCCAACCACATGTCGTCTCACCACACCGCCACCACAGCCTCCTAGTTGGCGTCTACCTAACTCGGCGAAGCCCCCACCACCATGACGACCACCACTCTGCGATCAACACCACCACCTAAGTCCCACATCTCCCCTCCCTCACATACACTTCCTCTCTCTCCCACTCCATTCACGCCACCACCACACCCTAAGCAAACCACCCACCAACTCGCCCTAACCGTTGAAAACCATCCACAACAGCCGGTTCGTCCACTCACCAACCCGTCCACGATCAAACTTCAAGCGTCACTACCCCACCCCTTATTCACCTAATTGGAATTTCCTATGAAATTTATTTTCAACTGGAATTAATGGACAACAATTCTGGGCAGCTCTATGCATTGGGGTTAGATTTTTTGCAAGGCAATGTATTTTTTGCATGTCCTTAAAACATGCAAGCAGGTTTGGGGAAGCTACTGTTCGACTACAATGTGCAATAGTCTTAACAAGTTAAGCGGTGAACTAGTTTCTAAAATCGTTCCAAGTACCACAATGGAGACCTCATGAATCTCCTCGCCTAAGAGGAGTGATGGGGTGTAAGGGAAATGAAATGTGCGAAAAAGGGAAGGGTGTCAGAGTTGGGAGGAGAGATAAGGAATGGAAGAAGAAAAAAGAAAGTGAAGGGGGAGGGTTTTGTGTTTTTGAGTGGGGGTGGGGGTAATTAGGTATTTTTACTTATAAAAACTAACGGAAAACTCAATCCCATTAGTGTTGGACCATTAGCGTCAAGAAAGTTAATACTTGGGATTATTGCTGTAAATTTCTGTAATTGGGATTATTTTTGTTTGTTCGACCATAGTTTGGATTATTTGTATTAATTTTTCCTTAAACCTATGTATATATATGTTAAGATATGGACCCCTTATATAAAAGTGGAAGGTGAAGAAATTCTGGCAGTTCTTTTTTTTTTTTTTTGAACTCGTAAATTTCTATTTTTTTCTTCTTAAATGAAGAAGTGAAGACCACATAATAATAAGGTGAACATGGGTCCAAAATGTAAGATATGGTGGATAGGTGTATAACTGATTAACTATGTGATATACGCTATTGTGTCGAGGATGTAGGTTTATTGGAAGCAAGAGTGTTGGAGAGTATTATTAGGTAGACAATTGATCAGGATTGAAGTATGTTTTCTTTGACCTGGATGCGCAAACGATTTGTATGGGCAATGCAAGCTTCTAGACATAATGTTTCCGAATTTAGACTTGTCATTAGTCAGACAAAGTGGTAATGGTGTAGCGCATAAGCTAGTCAGGAACTCTATTCTTTTTGATGGTTTGACGGATTGGATGGATGAGTTTCTCACTTGTATCCATTAAGACGTTTTTAGTGAGATGAATGAATAAGACGGAGTATATGCCTGTACGAGCGTATGAGTTCCCATTGACATCGTAAGTTCGTATGTCTTTGATCTTCATGGTCTAAGTTTGGGCTCTTGTTCTCTCATATTCCGCCCACCAAATTTTTTGCGATACCATATTACGGAAACCACAGCTCACAGCTACTGCCCCAAAAGTTGGCACAACGGCCCAACTTTTCACTTGAAGAAATATGTAGTCAACCTGATGGGTGCTTTAGGGGAAAAACAAATACTACTCCATAATGCTTCTTTTAGTCAACTTAAGATACATATTGGCATATCGAAAATATTCATAAGAATGAAATTCTTAAATATCCATAATATAAATATAGTTTACAATTACTATAATAAAATTGATATTGAACATAACAAAACAATTAGGGCTCGTTTAGTAGATTCCTCACTTTCTTGTTTTCAGTTTTAGGTTTTTAAAATATTTAGATCTAGCTTTTAAAAATCAGGAAAAAAATTTTGTGCTTATAGTTGAGGTTTCATTTTGACATGACATTGAAACAAATAATTAATTTCAAGTTAGTTATTTAAAATTTTACATACAATCATTCACAATTAAACACCAAAAATCACAAACTTGACCACTTTGATTATTACTCAAGATAGGTTGGTGTGACCCACGACTTTAAGTTAAAATTGAAATGAACTTATTAGTACAATTAGTTATGATCAAGTCAAAAGAACAAGGCCTTAGGTATCAAACAATCTATCTATACAATATTGTTAAAACCTGTTCAAGCACAGATAATGAGCCACGTCATATTTCACAATATCGCGCCACGTCATCATGCCTATTAATTACGAGTTTTTCTCTCTTTGAAATTATTAAAAAAACCAATAAATGTCAATTTAATGTAGCATTATGATAATAATCACACCAATGCAAAAGAAAAAAAAACCCCCCTATTCTTTCACATAATGTACTATGAGTGTCTATTGCCATCAATATTTTTTATTTTTCTACTTCAAAACTTTATGCATGGAAAAACAATCAACATAAAACAAATAAGAACATGTTTTCAAAGTATATTTTACAACATCAAATGATTATAGATACATGTATATATGCTCAATTATACATAAACTCATGACAATATCTAATGCACTTGATTATGTTAAAATAAGTGAATCAAATGTGCCAGTTATATCCATATAATTATAAACTGTACCGTCAAATAATATAAAAAAGTCACGATATTTCCCGGCATCGTCAGGTCCAAAATACTAGTTATTAGTCAAAACTAGAGGGCTTCTTAATGCATTATGGAGGGTGATCTCAAGAAAGCCTATGATTTTGTTGAATGAAGATTTGTTAAAGGTATGTTAGAGGCTTAGAAAATTCCAAAGAAATTTGTAAACTTGATTATAGGTTTTATAACTACTCCTTGTTTCTCTTTGGCAATCAATGTACAAGTTTTTGGATTTTTCAAGACAAAAAGAAGATTAAAACAGAGTGATCCCTTATCTCCTCTTTTGTTTATAATCGACATGGAGTATTTGTCTAGGTTGCTTAATTATTAATGTTGCTCAGAAGGATGATTTCATATCCCATATTATGTGTGCTAAGCCAGCTCAAAAAAGATCTTACTTTTTAATGATTTTATCATGTTTCATAATGGCGAGTTTAAGTCTTTAATGCTCATGATGCGTAGGTTGAATAAGAAAAAATCAAGTATCTACTTCGCAAGATAAAACTTGAGGTTAAAGAGGCAATTGTGAGGTATTCAGGCTCTACAATAGGCCATCTTCCTTTCAGATACTTGGATGAGAATATCTCCTTTGAAAGACGGTCGGCTAAGAGATGTAAGTTTCTTGTTGATAAAACCGTAAAAGGAAAAGAAGCTTGAGGTCTAGGAAATTCTCCTATGCATGTACCAAAACTCTCGTGATTTATGTTGAGCTTGCATTCTAATTGGGCTTATATGATCCAGGCCCTGCCCTGAGGGGGGCGAGGCAGGACGGTCACCCGGGGCCCACTCCTGAAAGAGGCCCACTCAGGTTTGAAGCTTGTACTGTACTTAGTATAAAAAATAAACGGCAGAATTATAGGCATAGAAATCTTAGCTTTGCAGTGGCATGTGTGTTTGTTTGACAACTTCTATATGGTTAAATCATCTCTGGTTCAAGACTAGCTAGCTACCAACACTATCTCTTTTTTTCTACAGTACTAGGGCCCATTGTTTGCTATGTTTGTTGTACTTCTAGCTATAATTCGACTAGTCTTATAGACTTTACGGAGTATTTTCAAATTTGGTTTATTTTGTTTTATTTTACCTTTTTTTTTGTCTCCGGCCAACTCATTTTTTATAAATAATTTTGCGCTTTAATCTCTATTAAACCTTTTCTCCTTTGTTTTAGTGGTTTTTAATTAATTTGAAATGCATAAGAAACATGAACTTATGTTACCACTAATTTTTAATTTAAGATATATATCGTATAGTCCGTCAAGACTCTAATTTGATGTTTATTACTCTAGCCATGTTATAAAGAAACCTTTATTAGTTTTTAACTCAATATTATTCAAATTAAATAATGTATTATTTGTTTACATTATTGGTCAACTGAAATTTTATCGTTTACAGCTTAATTGCATCCATTTGAAAACGAAAATACGATAACTCCATTTAAAAAATCTAACTTAATATATTTGTAAATGTCAAATAAATAGGGCCTTTATTTGGTACTTTGCCCCAGGCCCCGAAAATGTCAGGACCGGGCCTGATATTACCTAAGAGGAATTTGAAAAAAATTTAAGCCACATATATGAAACCTTTTTTAAATCGGGAAGGAAATAAGGTCTATAATAGGGCGTTATTGGTTGATTGGAAATGAGTTTGTACGACCTTAACTAAGTAGAGGGTTGGGTTTTAAGAGAGTCCATGATTTAAATAAGGTATGTTTTTGTAACTTTGCTGAGTGGATACTCAGTAAAACTGATCATCTTTGGGTAAGATGGGTAAATCTAGTGTACTTTTAGTGGTGGTTGCAGAATAGATGATACCGAAGGAATTTATGCTGTTATATATTAGATGAATGACTTACGCACTAATCATGCTTGTTCAGGTAGGAAGCTTGTTGTGGTTGATTTTTTACAATTCAAAAAGTTGAAGATATGTAAGTGCGGGTGGAGTAAGATCATTTGGCAAATGTAGAATATCCTTGAGAGCTTGTTTAGTATGTTGTAATGCAATCACCCTTGTAATCACCTAAAGTAGCCTAAACATAGTGGATAAATTAGTAGAGAGAGAGGAATAATTGTAATCCCCATTACAAGCTAACTAAATGCTCTTATAGTACAAACTCATGTAAAAATAAAAAAAACAGCAAAACCTATATAATCACCATTACATGAGTGGAGGTAATCATACCTATTCCCTCCATGGTAGTCGTCATTCTCTCTTTCATTTTCAATTCAATTTAAACTAAAAAAACTCATTACATTACAAAGGTAATTATACCCAACCAAACGTAGCCTAAATGTTTTGTAATAAGCTTACTGACCGGTCATACTTAGGAGTACGTAATTGATAGCTCTGACTGTGACTTATATGCTAATGTGCAAATTATATAACTAGACAAATCCTTTGTAAGTTAATTTAACTAAAAGCTCTTATAAACCCAAAAATTTTATATATTTTAGCTTTGTATGACCAACATAACTTCGTCTACTCTCGTCTCTCTCCCAAGACTTATTGTCAGAGTTTAGTGCTCGTTCCATCGCCTAACAAATAATGCTAACGTTGACAATCCCATCCCAATGGTATTACTTATTATCATGAATCTTGATAGATGTAGGGCGTCAGGGTGACGGAGTCGCGTGATTCTTCTGAGGGTGAACGGCTATTCATTCACACCTCTTCAGTCTTAACTAGTCCCTAAAACCTTAGACATTATAAAAAGATCAATTTCAAATCATTTTGCTTTAATTTGATTTGTCGATTTTAAAATAGCTAGTAGTACAAATATAAAACCTTTTGACCATGAACGTAGGACAGAGTGTAAAGTAATCAATTGGGTGCAAGTGTTTTCTATGAAGAGTTAAGCTTGGATTTGTAATTTATTATATGTGATTGAGCATGCACTTCGATGTACTAGTATATAGTATTCAGACTTAACGTAATATTCTAATGCCTAATAGCTGGGCAATCCTCAACCAGACATAACTAAAGCCAAAACAAACCAGCTGGTTGATATGTTGTTGGCAATTTGTTGCTTAAAAATCAAATGAAAACGGGCAAGGGCAAGTCCCCACACTAGGAAGACGTACTTGTTATATAGCCAGGGCCTGGGCTTAGGATTAGTTTACATTTACAACTATGCATTGTATAGGCGTAATCAATGACGATAATAAATCAAACAAGGGAGGACGTGAATACTGAAACGTAGTTTTCATGTTGTTAAATTTTCTTCTTTCCTGCTCTTTTCTTCAGCTGTGTACCTAAAAGGCTAAAATGCATCCATCTTGGGAACAAAGGACCAAGATCAAGTTAAAGCAAAAGGACGCATGCAGTTCACTCCCCATTCCCCTAGACATTTCTTTTATAATTTTGCATGGACCACGTTGATATTATTTCCAATCCTCATGGTTCACTCCATATAATGCGCCCAACCTATTCCCGTTATTCTACCCCCCCATCCTCCTCCTCCTCCTACTCCCTAGCTACTTAGCTACTCTATACCTAGGCTATATATATCTCACAACCACCCAGATGCCAACACACATAACTAATTGGTCGGGGCTAACATATCTAGTAGGAGTATTATACTGCAATTAGCTTAATAATATAGAGTACATAGTACCTAGTTTAAAGAGATAGTTGAGGTCTTTTACTATTGTCATTTTACCAGTCAACATTATTCCAAGTAAAGTACTTTACTTGATTATGATCTATATGTAACTATTTTATGAATACTCAGCATAGGGTATATGATAAACCTTTATTTGACTTGATACTAATAAACAAGACCATTAGTATTTTCAACTAGAGGATTGGGGCAACTAATCAGCTAGAGGAGGAGAAAAAAGAGAAGATAAAGAAGAAGCAAAATTCTTAACCTCAAAGGATGATTACTGATTGGAGGGTTGGGGGTTGGCAGTGTGGGGGGAGGTGGGGACTAGGGTTAAGAGATGAGGACCATACTATAGTAAAAGAAATGGAAAGACTTGCCCAAATACATGTTACATACAGTACTTTTTCTTTCTTTCTTTCTTTTTGTTATCAGCATCTATGGAACCACAGAGAACCCCACAAATACTACCCACCACCCAGCATACCATTTTGTTGCACAACATATTATTATTATCTGCTCTAAAGTAAAAACCAAGCACAAATTAAAAGGTGCCGACTAAGAATATAATTATAGGGTATTATTGAAGATCAAGAGTCATGGATTATCCATCATCATCAGCATCACCATCGCCATCTGAATACAAAGGCATGGCAAGTATTCAAGAAAGAGATTGGTTGACCTGCTCAACTTCGACAGCAGCAACACATCATATAGATGAGCTCCAAGATGCATCAGCTGAAGTAGAAGAAGAAGATACTAACACTACTCTTGCTAATAGTCAAAGTAATTTAGCAGCAGTGATCATAGAGAGGGAGCACATGTTTGATAAAGTGGTGACACCAAGTGATGTAGGGAAGCTAAATCGGTTGGTAATCCCAAAGCAACACGCAGAGAAGTACTTCCCCATAGATTCTTCAGGCAGTGAAAAAGCTGGTCTCCTCCTAAATTTCGAAGATTCCACTGGCAAATCTTGGAGATTTCGCTACTCTTACTGGAACAGCAGCCAAAGCTATGTAATGACCAAAGGTTGGAGCCGCTTTGTAAAGGAGAAAGCCTTGAGTGCTGGAGATATTGTGTCTTTCCAAAGGGGTGTTGGTGAACAAGCTAAGCACAGGTTCTTCATTGATTGGAGGCGTAGGCCTCCTGATCAACACCACCTCCAGCACCACCACCATCACCTTGGCACGGCTTACTCGGTCCATCGTTCGATTCCGGCTGCGGCCGCTTGGACCCCAGGTTTCATCCTGAGATCTCATCCTCATCCTCCTCATCCTCATCCTTGGGGAAGTGGCATAGGCGTGACCCCTAGTACCGCTGTTTGGGACCATTCTAGTGCCCACTTGTCACACATGAATAATGTGAATGTGAATATGAATGCGAGCGTGGCTCCTTATTCACATGGGTCTAGTACTAGTTTAGTGAACCAATACCCGGCACCTAGGGGATCTTTGGTTTTTCTTAGATCTTCATTCTCATCATCTTCTTTGCCGCCCTCACTCGACCCACAAATACTAGGGGTACCTCATCACATTACCTCATCATCATCATCTAGTGATAATCATCGTGAAGGTATTAGGGATGAGGCCACGATATACGAGTCCGTGCCTGTTGCACAAGGGCAGGCTAAATCTGCTGGTAAGAGACTAAGGTTGTTTGGTGTCAATATGGACTGCCCTCCAGCCTCCAATGACAACCAGGATTACATCAAAGGAGAAGATCAAACTTCACCAAAATCAAGCTAAAACCTAGCTAGAAGGGAACATGATGAAGCCACTTTTGTTTCGTAAGTCGGATGTCAGACCAATTCTAGTAGACTACTTATCAATTACATCAGGGTATGACTCTATTACTTGATGTAAATATATATACCTGATCAACTCAAAGCTGTCACACTTAATTAATCAAAAATTTAGTACTTCAGCATTATTTAGACCTCAAATTGTGTTCACATGTCACCCTCTATCTTCCTAATTATGTGCATGTCCAATATAATATAAAGATGTTCGGCTCCCATTATAATGTCCATAGCTAAGGATTTGCTTTGAAATTCAAGTAAATTACTTCTCTTAGTTGAAACTTCTGTTATAGTTTCTTCCATTGCATTTATACATAGTGAGATTGGCTTGGTTAATTAAAAAACCGTAAGGGCAGTAGGGTGTGGCAGTGCAGCAACTACTCCAGCTTGTACAACGTTTATCCCACACAAGCAACATGAAACTGTTATCTTAGCTACGATCGAGGACTTTACTTTGATATATAGTGGCTCACTGCTCTTCTTTTAGGTAATTATGCTAAATTATGCTCAAATATTCTTTGGCTTTCTACAGCTTTAATTACTTTGCTTCAAATTAGTATAGTGCACCTATTAGTATGGCTTTCTGTTGCGAAGTTGGCACTTATCCTGATTGAGTCTCAAACATTCTATGTTCTGCTTTCTTCACATCTGTTGTGCATTGTCTTTCAACATGGACCTATGTGTTCAGGACGTAGGTTTCTAGTTTACAGTATTCCCTACAAGTTGTAGAGGAGTACATATCAATCTCCCGATCTGATTGATATTTAAGGGAGCTATTAATATAAAAACTTAGTTTGATTATCAGTTTCATTTGAACATGTATATCTTCCAATTAAATTTTTTACAGTAACTAGGACAAGATAAACATTTTCAATATAGAATTACTCTGGAAAGCCAAGTGTCTGTACACTGGAAAAGCCATCTTCATACTGAGCACAATTATTCTGATTTCTGAACATATAATAGGCGGTAGTATGTTAATTACTTCAAAAAAAAAAAAAAAAAAGGCCGTAGTATGTAGATTAGATTGCCGACAACCTGGTACAATACACAAAGCCACACACTTGGATACTGAAAATGTTATATATATGCATAGATTTCTTGAATTATTGTGTTAATATTTTTAAAATGCTTCAGCAAGTATAGTATTCATAGAAGCCAAGCAACAAGCTCCAAATTGATGATTTTGAAACGGGAGCCCTTCCTAAACCCTACCAAGTCGAAAGTAGCTGGTTTTCCCCTTTTGTTTTGTAGAAGTATTTCTTTCTAGACCTAAATATACTTGGGATAGCAGTAGTACAATCCTTGGAACTAACTAGTGAGCGTACTGCATGATACGGAGTATATTATAGCATTTCAGATGCTATTGGAGAGAGAGTTGTAAATGATATCACGTACTATTTTTTGTAGGCATGGATAATAAAGTTATGCATAAGGAATTGGAAGGCTGTACAAAGTTGCAGTAGGGGTCACATTTAAAAAGTACAATAGAAGGCCTGAGTGTGAATTATGTTTCTCTCTTGATGTGTACAGTTGCTTCCTTTTCCCATCGAATTCGATGCATATATCTTGCTGATAAGCTCTTAAAGGCCCGTAGTTCAGATTATTCTGTTTAGTTGTAGGTGCATGAAGAACGGAGTGAAGAATGACAGTTGAGAAGTGAAATTCCAATTCAGAAGTCATTTTAGCATGCTTCCATAGTTCCATAGTTTAATTAAGAAGAGATGACAGTTGAGAAGTAAACTTGCTATTTTCTTTTGTTCCATACTCCCATATATGGTTTGTTTTGACCGAGAGATGCCACAACAAACTGACTATTTAGTAGTCCTAAGATCAATTAACTATCAAATGAAGCTGCTTTTATTGTAGAAGCTTCTCACACAGTTGCCCACACAAGCAGCAAATTTTCAATTGTTCCTAGCACAAAGCTCAAGTTAAAGTTTTAGATTTGCGAGTATAATATTGTTTTGCATATGTAATGCTTTCAACTATGTTTTAGTCTAACAGTCATACATGATACATGTAACGAGATTCTATAACCAATCGATTTGAACATTTGATATCTGACAGTACAAGCTAGCTACGCCTAACATATAGTATGCATCTTAGTAATGAGCATTTATGTAGAGTAATTAACATCATATGTAGGATATGATATGTGTTAACTATACTTTATGGTGTGTTCATTATGTTATTTTATTCCCTGATGTTTCCTAGCGGATCGATTTATAGTGAATACATTTTTGAAAGGCAAGCATCGAGTATGATCGAAAGAGGAGGCTATCCCTTTTAATTAAGTATAACTTCTGGACATAGAAAAGAGTATGTATGTCTCGTCGTAGCTTCTAGGAAGAGTTCCTCTCCTTTTAATTTCCTGTCGTTCCATCTAAAAGTAATTTACTCCATCTTTAATGTTAGTATCTTACTTATTATGGACGTACTCCCATACTGCAGTGTGTTATTAGAGTCTAGATCAGATAATATCTGGCTTTAAGTATTGTTTGTTTGCTTTGTGAGTTTGTGACTCTGTACGTTGTTACATGCATTCAAAGCTGAATGTGTATTACTGTGTTGTTACATGTTACTAAATGTTTTAGCTACATGTATGTACATACTGAATTTAGTCTCGATTTTGCCCTGCATAGATGTCAACCAAATTTATGACGGCTGAAAAAGGAGTAATGTTTTCGCTTGAGAGCCTGAGAGGTAGCAAATTAAAGACATTGGAGTACTGCAATTCTGCTAACAATGAGTATCAGGGTTTAATAGCCATTGGAGAGGCTGTCCCTGGGCTGTCATGGTTTGGGAGGACAGTCTGACAGAGTACCAGTATTTCAGAATTTGGTGATGAGCACACACCTTTCGACGCACAAATTGACGTGCATATTACATACTATAATGCGAACATGTTCCGAACTTTCTATATCCTATGTTATGGCAATTCTGATTTTCTGATGGTATGCCTAAAGCTACAAGTCATAGCCCATATAAGCTAATCATAGTCTGACTCAATGGATTAGATATGGCCCCATCCTCTCCCTCTGCTAACTATAGACGTCCCCCTCCCCTGTGTGAAAGAGGAATACTGGCAGCTTTAGCATCTGCCATGCGTCACGTTTTTTTTGTTAAAGAAGCCAGGTAGGGGGCAAAGCAGAATTAGAAGCTCGTTGCAGACTAGCAGGCAGTACAGTGTGGATATATATATATA